>JAXGGA010019590.1:0-19797 GCA_038373865.1 Uloborus plumipes
GCTGGGACCCCCAAAATGACGTTTACCTACGCCGTATATGCTCAAAGAAATATCTCAAAAAGTTCAAGCAACTGTGTGTTAGTGACGCCATCAGGTACTCCCGGTCTGTGTATATCGAACACCTCACTGGCGACCGTCAGGAAGTTACCGCTTGGAGAGGCCCCGTTGCTTCCAACTGGGTGATTGTCTGTCGTGGTGTGGACTTCTTGTGTATGGACTTCGCCCACCATTTTTGACTTTTGCCCGTTTCTCGAACTCTGTGCGTTTCTTTTGATCTGTAATTACCGTGGTTTGTTGTTTTTTGTTTGTTCTGTACATAAATCGCACTTGTAATTGTTCTTCGGGTCAACATATGTAAATAATGTATATATTTTCTCATTTTTGTAAATACTCCTCTTGGCTCTCTTTGTAAATACTCTGTAACATTTTTGGACTAATAAAAATTTTTGTGTTCTTAGCTTAATTTTCGTGGATTTTAGCATATACTAGCAGATTTTAAAATTTTTTACTAATGCATATTTTTAACGCTTCTGAAGTTTTATCATGAGAATTTGATGGCTCATCGCTATTTTAGCCTCTACAAGCAGTTTTTACTGATGATTTTATCTTCTTGGATTTTAAACGATATTTTACATCATGAGACTGACTCATCATGCCACTGCTCTTCAATCCAGCCAAGAAACCCTGACCTCTGAAGGACCCTGGATCGACTGACTTTGACGATACTTCACCAACGACTTTTGGACATTTCACCAACGGCTGCTGCAGATGCCTCCAAAGAAACTGCCTACCAAGTCGTCTCGTCCTGTGACCTGTCGGCCGAGGAACTCCCAAGATGAACCTTCTACCTCAGCTGGGAGACCGGTCGTCCCTCATGGTCAGCGGGTGGCTTCCCTTCGCTCAACATCTACTAGACCTACAATTAAGCCGCCCGTGGCTGGAGCCTGGAGGACCTAGGACCACCCCTGGTGAGCATACTTCCTCTTCCTCTGTAACAGGGCACGTAGTCCAGAACGAAATTATTACAACCACTTTTAATTCTAGCTCTAATTCAGTTAATATAAATTCGAACGCCGCAATTGGTGAATCTAACGAAGGCACTGTCGAACTAAATGTCAGAACCAATGTGGAGGAATTTGACCTTGGGAGTCTGTCTGGGCACGTGTACAGTGCGCGTGCCCTTCGAGTTCCTTCCTCGGCCGAGATTGAGCATGAAATTGCAAACCTATCAGCTCAGCTTGGTGCGAGGGGGACGTGCTTATTGTGACCTTCCCTCTCACTAATTGTTTCAAGTGTACAGAGGGCGGCTGCCCTGCTAAATTTACTGGAGAGGGTTGGTACACATGCAAGCAGTCCCTCTTAAGACACTTGAGGGCCAAGCACCTTCTAAAAATTAGGGATGTGCGGACCCTCTGTGCCCATTGCGGCCAGCAAACCGAGGCGAAGGTTTCTCATCACCCTTGCTTCTCGGACCGCCCCACTTCATCGTGTCCACCGACGGCCCGAGGAGGGCCGTCTGTAAGACATTAAGATCTGTCTTTAAATCAGCCCGAGCATACAGCCTTAAAGCTCACCCACATCAGGGGGAAAACGTTCGAGTGTTTCTCTGCCACAAAGTCTAATAGCCACTTTCACTCAAACGGGGGGGGGTACACGAGATTTGCAGATTGGCGCTTCATCCACTGCGCCAGACTCGGGCTTGTACCCCTTAATGCTTACAAGCATGGCCCCGGTCCAATTGACAAAAGATGTCGATAATGTGGCTTCGACGAAACTCTCCCCCACGTTTTATGTCACTGCATGTGTTACAGTGCAAGCTACCAGAGGTGTCACAACAACATCGTGGACAGAATAAAGAAAGCCGCCTTGGAACCTGGACTGTAGTGGGGGAGAACCAGGCTCTCGACAACACCGGGCTCCGTCCTGACCTTGTCCTGGAGAAAGGGGATACAGCTCTAATCATTGATATCACTGTCCCCTTTGAGAACAACCTAACAGCATTCCAGGCAGCGTGGGAGAGCAAAATCACAAAATACACCCCACTGGCCGAGACGTTGAAGAAAAATAGAAAATACAAGCACGTCTCGGTCGATGCCATCATATTGGGGGCTCTCGGGTCATGGGACAAAGCCAACGACAAACTCATAAGACGACTGTGCTCGCATAGATATGCCCACATAATGAGAAAATTAATAGTGAGTGACACCATCCGAACCTCACGGGACATCTATGTCGAGCACATCTCCGGCAGGCCGCAGCAGCCGTTCACCTACCAACCAAGATCTTAGCTGCCACGGGCCGAGAAGCAACATCATACATGGATTCTACTTCCGACCAAGGTGTCGATCGTCACTCATCTCCATTTGTGTCTTCATCTTTTAGTGACTGCACCACCGATTGTGACTGTTACCATCATTGTTTTTAGAACTTTATATCATTGGACTTTCTTTTTCCATCGACCGTTTTCATCTGGTTTAACAGAGTCTTCCTCGACAACCACTTTTTTATGTCACCGACACGTACATATATATTTAGAACTTTTTAACTATTTTCAATTTGCTCTTTTCAGACCAGCCGCACACCCCAGAGGATTGCAAGAAGCAAGCACCACTGGGAACCCCGAAGCGGAATCCCAGGCCAATGATTTCCGGCCCCAGACAGTCAGACGGCCCACCACCACAGGAGCCCCCGCACTGCCACCCGCGAACTCCAACAACGGCCAGAGGAACCCGACTGGGAGGTCTAAGACCAGAGGGATCAATTGCAACCTGACAGCTTGCCCGTCCAGCAACGTCCGGAGGGAGAAGGTGCTGCACCTGGTCTTTCCGCTGTCAGAAACCCTCAGCTGCACAGATTGCCAGCAAAAATTCAAAGCTATGGCATGGACTGACACTAAGCAGTCGCTTAGAAGACACCTGCTTTTAGAACACAAGGTGGCCATCAAAGGATCCTTCTTTTGGCGTTCCATCTGCAAAGAGAGGATTCTTCACACCCCGACCACCCATGACTGTCTGAAAATTGTCCCACCCATAAATAGAACGTCAAACCCGGATAGATGGCCGTGTGACAGATGTGAGCCCACTTTCCTTACAAAGAGAGGCCTCGCGTCACATAAAGCCAAGCACGTGCGGGACGCGCGCAAAGTAGCACAGCCAGCTCTCCGGACAAACCTGAACAACCACAGACGAAGGGGGAACCGAGGAGTAGGCGGACCACCCCGAGGCGAGGAGCCCAACAGTGTCAACACCAGCACAAAAGCGCGGGAGGGAGAGCGACAGACGGTTGAAAGATTGCTGGTCACCATGCGTGAAAGCGGAAACCGCAACACCGAAGTTGACTCCAACGAAAGGGCCGAACCTGAAAACCCACTGCCGCACAGCACCCGCCCCGGCTTCCTTGGTCCAGAAGTCCATGACGAACGAGCAACAACCCAACTAGAAGGGCGTCCCGGCTCCCCCAGAAATGCAGAAGAAGAAGCAAGACCAACCAGCCAGACCGACCAGGGCAGCGTTATCAACACCCAACCAGGCTTCCTGGGATCGGAGGACTCCAACCCTCCATCCCCTTCAGGTCCAATAATCCCGCCTTCTCACCCCTTATCGGCGGCTGCTGGAATGCCGAACGCACAAGCCCCTGTAGAGGACGAGGCAGCCACCACCGACAGCAGGCCGGAGCAGACCACCGACGGATCGGATCCCGCCAACCCAGGCCTCCCACAGAAGAAGGAGACAAGAAGGAGAGCCAACAACCAGAGGGACACAGCAGCAGCCGTCCCCCTTCTTCCCCTTTAAAAAACCCTTGAGAGATGTGGGACAGCCTCGATCTCGCGAATCTAACCAAGCTCGACGACATAGTCGAAAGACTGACCAAGTGCATCCAGGAGCACTTGAAGATCAAACCCCCAGTCCCGGGCCCCCCGCAGAGACGCACCCCACCCACTGTTGAGGACGCGGCAACAATCCAACGCCTCTACCGCTTCAACAGATGGAGGGCGATGAGATTTCTGTTAGGAGACGAAGCGCCAAGGTGCAACATCCCACCGGAGGAGGTCGAGCAGTTCTTCCGCAACACCTGGGAGGAGAAGGACTTCTGTCCAAACTACTTCATTGGCAGAAACCCCCTTCAAGAGCCTGACGACCCCCTCGGTACGACGTTCTCCGCAGCAGAGGTCGAAACTGCCCTAAAAAGGGCCGAAAACTCCGCCCCAGGCCCCGACCGAATAACCTACCGTCATCTGCGGGAAGTGGACCCGGAAGGCATCACGCTGGCAGCCCTCTTCAACGCCTGCACCAGGACGATGCACGTCCCCACCCAATGGAAGTCATCAGCAACAATCCTCCTGCCGAAGGACGGTGATCCTGCCGACCCACACAACTGGCGCCCCATCGCGTTGTGCAATACAATGTATAAACTCCACACCAAGTGCATAATATCGAGGCTCTCCGCTTGGTGCGACAGGAACTCCTTCCTCAGCCAAACTTAAAAAGGCTTCATGCCCCACGACGGGGTCATGGAGCACAACTTCTTACTCCAACGAAAAATGTAGGAGGCCCGAAAAGGAAGGAAGGACCTCTGCGTGGCATGACCTTACAAATGCCTTCGGTTCGGTCCCGCATGGAGCCATCCTCACCGCCCTCCTGTCTGCCGGAGCAGGGGACAAGCTCACCGAAGTCGTGGCCAACCTTTACGAGGACACCACAACCCACATCCTGACAGGGGACTCCAGAACCAATGCTATTACCATCAAAGCAGGAGTGAAGCAGGCACTGGAGGAGTCCAAGGGTATAGGAGGGTGCTTTGTATTTGGGTAATTCCATTGTGACTAACATAACATTTAGAGTAAATTTTTAATCTTTCTTTCTGTGTGTGAGCCTTATTTTTGTCACAATACCAAAAACAAGGTGTTATTCTTCTCTGCACAGATGAGTTGTTTAAGTTAATATACAAAAAGAATAATATTAATTTCAGTTTTGGCAGTTAGAGGACATTTTGATCAACGTGACTAACATAACAGATCTGTTTCAAATCTGTTATGTTAGTCACGTTGATCAAAATGTCCTCTAACTGCCAAAAATGAAGTTAATATTATTCTTTTTGTATATTAACTTAAACAACTCATCTATGCGGAGAAGAATAACACCTTGTTTTTGGTATTGTGACAAAAATAAGGCTCACACACAGAAAGAAAGATGAAAAATTTACTCTAAATGTTATGTTAGTCACAATGGAATTACCCATTTGCACTGGCGTGGGAGATACGGGCGATTTAAAATCCGCCCATGTTAAAAGGGGGTCCCACACGCAATGTTAAATTTTTGGCAAAGTTATAAATGGATATATCTCACGAACCAGTTGTCCAATTCTGGGGTCCCTCTACCCGCTGATGATACTTTCCGATATTCCGTTGCGATTTTTCCGGAAATCCGGCACTTTTTCGCGGAGCCATTCGTGGACACGTCTTCACTCTGTGGAGGCCGGGGCCGCTCTAGGCTGCCCTTTCAGTGAGCTGCTCTTCAACATGGTTCTGGACCCTACCATCCAAAGAACCCAGCAAGGTCAAACAGTCCCCAGGATCCTGGCGTACGATGACGACCTGGTACTGCTTGCAGACACCCCGGAAGAACTTCAGCAAATGATGGACACCCTGACGTCCGACATCGCGCGCCTGGGCCTGAAGTTCAACCATAGGAAGTCAGCGACGCTCCACCTGTCCGGGCGGACACCCGTCGGCAGCAGAGCTACCACCTTCCATCTGGACGGAAACCCCGTCCCAATGCTCGCCGACGGGAACAACTACCGCTTCCTGGGGAAACCAGTTGGATATGCCCTCTTCCCGTCGTTCCGAGAACTCAACACCATCCTGGACACTGGGACGCGGATTCTCAACTCAAAACTGGCTCCCTGGCAGCGATTGGACGCCCTCCGGACTTTCTTCTTCCCAGCACTCCAGTTCGCCACGCGGACGAACCAGTTCCCGAAGGGAGTTTGGAACCAGGTAGACGCCATGATCCGAGTGGGGGTCAAGAAAACCCTAAGCGTCCCAACTGAAAGCTCCAACGAGTACCTGTATGGGAAGAAGGACTTCGGATGCCTGGCCATGCCACTCGCTGCGGAGGACTCCGACCTTTACAAACTCGACGCGGCTTTCAAGCTCCTGACGTCACCGGACCCGAACGTCCAGACAGTGGCCATTGACCACCTCTGGCACTCCTGCGAAAAGAGCATCAGACGTCCCCCCACCCAAGCTGACCTCGGCGCCTTTCTGTCCGGGAGCATGGAAGGCGACTTCGCGGTCACCGCCAACGAAACAAAGAAAGTGTGGACAGCTGCGAGAGCCGCCTGGGCACCACCTGGGATTTTACGGGAGACTCACCTGAGATCCGGAAGGACGACCTTTCGATCAACCCTAGCTTCAGGAGAAAACTCACCAAATCACTACGTGAAAAGTTGAGAACAAAAAGATCTAACGAGGTGCTCCTGAAAACAAGCCAGGGTAAAGTCATGGAGTGCGCGGTAGCCGACATGGCCAGCAGCGACTTCCTATACGACGGCTCCTACACGCGCTTCGCCAACAGGAGATTCGTCCACCGGGCCAGGTTGAACCTCGTGCCGCTCAGCCGAGAGATGGACCTGCGCCAAGTGCCAATACACGGCAATCACGAAAAGGGGACTGGCCTCACATGAGGCGACCCACGTGAGGAAGGAACGGATGGAAGACCGTACACAGCTGAAGATCCCAGACCAGAAGAAGAGATGTGCAGAATCTGCAACGCGCGCCCAAAGAACCAGTGGCGGAAGAGGGAGTGCAAGTGTGACCGGGGAGCAGAGCCAGAACTAAGGCAGGAGAGATGGGGAGGAACGACCCAGCAGCAGACCCCCAAGTCACGAGGATTCAAGGAGTAGCCCGGACCAGAGACGTGAGGATAAAAGAAGCAGCCCGGAACAGAGACGTGAGGATAAAAGGAGCAGCCCGGAACAGAGACGGAGAAGGCCCCAGGGTGAAGGTCAAGCCCGTCAACCGGAGCAGCCCCGAGCCGATCAGCAGCCAGACCGGAGTTCCAGGCCAGAGCAAACATGGACCCGAGTCAAGGATCCCCCCAGAGCGACCCGTCACCCAGCGCAACACCAGCTGAGTCACCTACCTCGATGTCGGCTTCCCCCTTCGTCGCCGTTGCGTCTACGAACGATGTAGAGCCCAATGAACGAAACAACCAGCGCTCAAATCCTGATGATGGCCCGCACACCAACCTGAGCAATGACGGGATAGGTGTCAATGTTGAGCACGCGCCCTCCCCAATAAGACAGTTCCGGGAACCACTCAGGTACCTGGGACAAGACGGAGCGGACCCCGATAACCTCAATCGATTGACGGGATGATGGAGGAGCTCACTGCAGTGATCCAAGACCTAAAGATCAAGATGCCGGAGGCTGGTGGGCGAGCCCAAAGAAACCCGCCGAACGCAGAGGACGCTACCACGGTGCAGCGACTTTACCGAAATAATAGAAGGAGGACCCTCCGTCTTATTACAAATGATGAATCTCGAGGTGCTGCATTCCGAGTGAAGACGTCTTTCTCCACTTCAACAACACGTGGAGCTTCAAGGACTGTTGTCCAGAATACTTCACGGCAGACAATAACCTGGATGATGACCCGCTTGGCACTTCCTTCTCCGCCGCCGAAGTTGCCCTTGCCCTCCGGAAGGCGGAAAACTCTGCCCCGAGCCCCGACAGGATCACATACAAACACCTCAGAGAAGTTGATCCGGAAGGAATCACCCTTGCCGCCCTCTTCAACACGTGTTGGAGGCTCCGGAAGACCCCAACGGCCTGGAAAACTTCGGCGACGATCCTCCTCCCTAAAGAGAACGATTTGGCGGACATTTCTAACTGGCGACCAATTACGTTGTGTTCCACAACGTACAAATTATTCGCCAAATGTCTGTCTGCCTGCCTGTGTGCCTGGTGCACGGACTACAATCTCCTCACAAAATGCATTGCAAAGAGGATGTCTGACTGGTTCGAGAGGCACCAGATTCTTTCTTCCGCGCAGAAGGGATTCACCTTCGCATGACGGGATAATTGAACACAACTTCTTGCACCAGGGCAAGATTGAGCACGCGAGGACGTTTGCATAGCGTGGCTCGACGTCACCAACGCTTTCTGATCAGTCCCCCACTCGGCCATTTTCTCCGCCATCGAAGCAGCCTGTGCGAGTAGACCAAAGCTAGCACTGGTGAAGGACATGTACCGGGACTCGTCGACCAGTTTCATCTCTGGGTCAAAAAGAGGCTGGATACGCACAGGCAGCAGCACCGGAGGACAGATGTGTGCAACAGGAATCTACGGCTCAGGAACCCCGAACTTGAAGGCACGGGCCGGAGGCGCACAAATCAAACACCAGACACTCACCACAGTCGCAGCAAGCGGCAATACGGAGTCCGATGATTTTTCCGAGAGGACCGCAACTAGAACTCAAGTTCACCCGCAGGCCAGAGGCCTCTGGCTTTTATAAAGTATACAAAAAACGGGTGGTCTCTCGAAATCAGTCTGTATACACAAATTAATGAAAGTGCCGTTCTGGAGGCGGTCTTTTCTGAAAGTAATAACCGGAATTCCCCTGAAAACAGTCCGAGAATGTTAACTTTGATGTCGAAGGTGAGCCTGATATTTTCCCCGAGTTTCACAGTCATTTCAGGGTTGGTTGGTTTTGTAAGATTTTCTGGCGCAAGAGCTTTCAGAGGCTATTCTGCGCCAAGCAATGATGGTGTGACAAACTGATGGTAAGGCAAAACTTAAAGAAGAACAACCATAAAACTTCTTTAAATTATATATATTTTAAAACCAAACACTTGTATGAATTTAAAATTCTAATCAGGTACAAGAAAGAACTGACTGATGATTTTGAGTAAAACCAGTAACAGAAAACAAAACAAAGTCGAATCAACAAGAGAAAAACAAAAACACTAAATTAGAGACATAAAACCAATCTCATTAAGATATGAGAACAAATTAGGATGTGGTGTCGGGGCTACTGGAAGCCTCTGCTTTAACTCATGATTTTTTTTTTTTTTTTTTTGACTCATTCGATGATTCGGTGTCCCAGTTTATCTCCAGCGTTGCAGAGGAGGTGAAACTTTCACCTGTTAGGGACACCCAATTTACAAGCAGGACCATTTAGGCAGATACTCCTAAGGAAATTCAAAAACTCTATCGTGGAAATCGTAAGAGCCCTGAGAGTCATCCTGGAAGAGGAGTCTGGATTCTGCAACCTCAATGCATATTAGGTGTTGGCGGCTAGAGAAGTAAAGATTATCGAGTTTTGTTAAAAATACATATTGGTTTGTGATGTGTTCTTTTCTGAAGTTGTGTATGAATTAAATACGTTTTCTACAAATAATTGTGTAGTTATTGTTTTCAAACAAGGCAGCTCATAGCTACATGGACAATAGAATCATTTTTGCTCAATAATGCCATAGAGACGGTGTTGGCATGGAGTCAAAACAAGGTTACTGTCGCAGTCGGATGATTGTTTACGTGACCAAAGTGCGAACCACATTGTTGAAGGGAGATGCATGCCGATGGTTGGTTGGTTGACTTGTTTTTTCTCGCGCAAGAGCCCCTACGGGCTATACTACGCCAACTAATTGTTCATCTAATAATGTTAAAATTGTGACCAATATGAATGTAAAAATAGAAAATGGATTAAAAGCATGCCGATGGAATACGATGGTTCGTGTTGAGGACGATTAAATGTGCAGCTTTTCCAATGGTATATAAAACGGGTAACCTTTGAGTATATTATTTGGTCTGCTCTAAAAGAGATGCAGTTTAGGACTTATGGACCGATAAATGCAGGGGTACGGTTTTTTTTCTTTCATTGTTCATCCAATGTACATAATGTTTACTGATGGTAGGTTTAATTAAATTTTGTCTATTTTGCTAGTAATTTAACAGTTTGAATGCATATGTAGTATGTTATTGTTGTCAAATATTACATAGTTTCCAATTGGTAGATTGTGCAATTGTAAATTTGTGTCAAGTGTGCAGTCATTTTGACGAATTTGTGTAATTGTGTCAGTTACGACAAGTATAAATTTTTCCTCTCGACTGAACCTAATTTTGGGTTTAGTTCAGTTTCTCAACGAGACTTGTGGTTTTCTTGGGTAAAGCATGAAAGGAGGATTTGCAATGCCTTGCAGTTGAATTGGGAAGGCGAGAATCTTAGATTTACAAAACAAGTAGTAAAGAATATGAGGAGAAATTTGTGAGGGGAATGCTAGAACCCATTCTGAATAGTAGAATAGAAAAGGCAGCAATAAAGAAATAAAGGATGAATGTCGAACGCGAATGCTGAAATTAGAGAAGACAAGAAATGTTAGCCAAACGGCTGGTACAAAGTATGGGTTTTTGACTGCATAATTAATACCGAAATTTAACCCATAAGAGGACGATATTGTATCATACCGTAAAATGGGGTTAATCGGAACACTTTTCAGCTTTGACTGTAAAAAAAGTAATTAAAAGATTTTTTTTTAATTTAAATTTTTGGGTAAAAACTTCGGTCTTGGTTAGTTCTTGATATTCCGAGCAAGTACAAAACATATTGAACAGTTTTGATTCATATACATAGCATTTTATAGGTGTTCCTATTCACCCCGCAGATAGGGGTCAATCGGAACACCTGGCTAAATTTTTATTTTTTTTTCAATTTAACCTGTAATAGGTCTCATAAACATGAGCAATATTGATGGGGGGGAATAAGAACAGATAATTACTGTTAAGGGCGATTCTCTGTAAACTGGTAATTGGCTGTCCGGACTGAGTATTTTAAAAATAATAAAGTGTAATAAAGTAATTATAGCTCTTAATACAAGTAAAGCATCCATACTTTGTGGCCCAATTGTATTTGGAGTGATAACAATTTAATTTTTTTTTCTAGAAATTATCTAAGCGCCAAAAACACAGTCCCCTGGCTGTCCCAATCCCATAGTCTGACTGTTAAAGATAGTATTTCAAAAAACCTATTAACACTACATAAATTTGGCAATTAATATCTAAAAATAGAATAATGAAGCTATATTTTTCTTATGAAATAAGGTATAATTACGTATTTCTAAAACTTAAAATTGTCATGTAAATTCTGTCCGGAGTTTTTTCAAACAGTCCCCTGCAACAAATTCACAGCTGTAATAAGAAAAATCTATAACTTTTGCAAATTCTTTTTGGCATGAAGTTTAAAGTAATCAGTGTGAATTTGACGAAATCGCCGAGAACGGTGTTGAAACGCTACTTTGCTTAGTTTGAGAGCCACATTTGTGCTGAAAGTATGCATCGTGATCGTTGCGAAAACAGTCCTCTGGGAAGTGATTTTATTAATGTCAATTAATTTAATTATAAAACATATTAGTTATTATGTCCACGATTTGTGCCTCAATTTATTGGTAGTCTCGTAACTAATTATGTTCCAATAGTTTTGCAGATATTACGCAACAAAGAGCAAAAACACAGTCACATGGCACAGTCCCCTGCCTAGTTATACTAGGCGGGGGACTTACCCCCTATCATGATTTATCAGAAAAACACAAACTTCAATTGGCCCTCTTTCAAACTAAAGTAATAGATTCATTTTCTGTGCAATAGTATTATAATTATACGAACATTTCAAAAAACCGTGCCCGGACAGATTTCGTGTGAAAAATGACGAGTTTACAGAGAATCGCCCTTAAATAAATGTATAATTTCAATACCAGTAAACGTTTATAATTCGTGAAAATTCAAAATAATTTTGAACTTATGAAAAATGAAAAGTAATTTAAAGAAATGTTTTTGAATTGAAATACAAGGATTTAACATGAATGGAAGTCACTCATGTCGTCCACAAATATGTACTTGTCCTTAAAACTAGCAATTGTGACTTGGCTTATTTTTTTTCATAACATCTCCTGGGATGAACTCTGCCTTTTCTTTAGTTTCTTGAAATTTCTGGGTTTCGGGGATTGTCCTGAAATATTTTTTCGCTTATTCATCACTGTCTGTGTGCTGAACTTTTGCTACATAAAGTCTATGTGACTTTTCCCTCGTATTTTAAGTCAAAAGAAGTCTCCTGGAGAAAAACTTTTGAAATCTACAACTTTTTGTCATTTTAAGATCTAGTTGCTCACGAGAAGGGATAAACAGTAATAAATCCTTGGCCTTGTCTTGATTTGAATAATTGGGGTTAGAATCTTGATTTTTCAAACGTTTCCTTCAAATAAGTTTGAATTGGAACAACAAAACTAAGTGTTCCGATTCACCACGCAAATTTTTTTCTATGGCATTTTTCAGAATTCTTCATTTTTATGACACAATTTATAAAAAATGTAAATTCTAATGTGGTATTCTGTTGTTCAGATACATGTATAATTGAAACATACCACTCTGAGTTTTTAAATATAAGAAGGTTTGTTCTTGCATATGAAGTTTTGCAGTCTATGAAAATGTGATGTTTTCTAGCATTCCACGTGTAGCCCGCCTTAGAAGCCAGTAGCGTTGCCAGATTGACAAAAGTAATTTTTTCCTACTTCCTATGATCTTACCTTACTAAAAAAAAATTCATGGCGAAAAATACCAAATAGTTTATTTATGAAGAATTTCTTTGTACGGTCGGGAAGTTTTGTTCCGATTGACCCCGCTGTTCCTATACACCCCATTTTACGGTACTTGGCTGTGTTCGAGAGTCAGCCGAAAAGAATCCGCGTCAACTCAAGGCACTGGATATCTAGTTAGCTGTCTCTTTTACCATCTGATATTGTTTAAACTTTAGCTCGAAATTCCGAAGAAAATTTTGAATACATAAAGAATATACTCCTTCAGAAATACAGAGTCAGCCCAGCAAGTTTCCGCAGAAATTTCATGCAACATCAGCGCAGCTCTTTGAAAACTCGAGGGGATTCGCTTTTGAGCTTAAAATTTTTTTAAAGAATGGATCAAAGGGCTGGAAATAAGATTTTGAAGCATTGAAGAAAATATTTGTTGCGGTCCCGAACGAGATACGGGAACATTTAGTGGATGAGTGGCCGAAAATGGTATGCCCACCCAGTTGGCAGACAAATTGGACTGTTACGAGAGTGCAGGAGTTCGTAAGGCGACTACGAAGTAGATCCTAGGCCAGCCTGGAACACCGACCGAGGGAGTAACCCGAGTAAAACAGAGAAGATCCTCTAGATTGTTTACGCCATTTTTTTATGATGAACTGCTAAATATTATTGCACAAGAGAAATGATTACGCTGAAAGCTTTTTCTTGAATGCAAAAATTACGCCTAGGTGCCACCTCTTATCTTGGAAAGAAACGACAAAGGAACAATTGAATCTTGTTTTTTCAGTGATCCTCATGGGAATAAGGGTCAAGCCCAAGTAAGAAATGTACTGGACAAGAAATCCCGTTCTAGAAACACCGTTTTTTCCCAGCACAAAAACGGTACATATTTAGTCTGCTTATGAAGTTTTTGCATTTCTCCAATAGTGAAGATGATGATTAGAAATACGAAAATAAAAAACTGAGGAAAATTGAACACATAACGAAATATTTGTTTCAAAAAGATTCTTATAATTTAAAGAGACCCATCTGCATTGATGAGTATTTATCCTTAAAAAGGCAGACTGTCTGAAGGCAATATTTACTCTACAAAAGAGCAAGAGTTGGAATCAAATTTCATCTGTTATGCGTGTCTACTTCAGAATATGTATCAAATCGTATTATATGCAATGGAAAGGGCACGCATTACAATGAAAAATACGCAGCATTCGGCCAAGCATTAGTGTCCTCACACTCATTGGCAGTTTTCTGGGAAAAAGTCGCTGTATAATAGCTGACATAATTTATAATTCCCCGAAGTCGGCTGATATTTTTATAAAGAACAAAACGGATATATAGGGCACGTTGAAAACTTTTCAAAAAGATTTGCCCATTGATTTGAAGAAAAAGAAACTGAAGGAAAGAGACACTGCAAGAGATAAAATTCTGGTTCAGAAATGGATGGAACCGTCGACGTACCATCCGCGTTATCACAGGACATGAAGCTCAACGCTGCAGCATTCCAAAGGAGGAAGTGGAGTAGTACTTCCCGAATTCTTGGAGGGAAGGTGAGTTCCAGCAAGGTTTCTCTTTAGAAGAGATCCAGGAGCGTGAGGATCCGCTTGACCTCCCCTTTTCTGCCTATGAAGTTCGGCAGTGCCTCTGAACACAAGGACCAGATAGGCTCACCTACATTCACTGGAAGAGTGCCGATCCCGATGCTTGCAGCAATATTTAATCTTTGCCGTCTGTTTCAGAGTTCCGGAAAGATGGAAGTCTGCACACATGATTCTACTGCTGAAGAGGGACAGGACCGTGCGGTCCTGTCCAATTGGAGGCTGATCTCTCTTTGTGACACAATATACAAGCTCTTTATAAAATGTGTCGCGAAGAGAATTGGTAGATGGTGCACCCAGCACGAAGTGTTGTCCCTGGCCCAAAAACGCTTCACTCCGCACGATAGTATCCTGGAGCACAGCTTTGTTCTTCAAGTAAAACTGGAAAAAACCCGGAGAAAGAGAGGCGATGTCTAAATGGCCTGGCTGGACGTTGCAGCCTTGGCAAATGTATCAGCTGCCTCATCAAAGACATACCAGTCAGGAACACAAGACATAAGGCATTGAAGATGCCAGAGGATGTACGCATAAATCTAGAAGGCTATTCAACTCTAATTCAAGTCGGCTGCAATGCCGACATGTCCAGGGATCCAGCAGAAGAAAACTTCAAAAATATTGTATTTTAGACTGTTTTATAATAGATAGGGTAGGTGGGGGGTGAAGCCCTACACGGGGGTAAAAACCCGCACCCATCTTTGACCTGACCCTATTGGAGTGTTAAGTCTTCTCTCCAGGTATAAGGTTTGTCTTATTGAAACCTAATATTCCAGAAAATTATGTCCTGATCAGGCACTCCAGGGGGGAGAAAAGAGGGTTAGTCTGTTTTTTACTACTTCGATCTAACTTTTCTAATATAGTATTTTAACATGGTAAATTGTAGGATATGAAAAGAATCAACGAATCCCTAGTTGATAATGTTGTATTTAAGCTTTACCATAGCGCAAATACCCGCAGCTTCAAAAGTACGGAGATTGTCCCCACTTTACCCAAAATTGTCACTTTTTTTTGAATTGTTAGCATTTTTGTTTAGCATATGTTTTGTGCAGTTTAGCTTACTTGAAAAATTATTTGATGGACATTTCTATAGGTAAAATGATTTCATTTCTTTAATAATTTCAAATTTGTTACATTAAAGTACATTTAATTTCCCGTTCCAGTACCTACAAACAGAGCTTAATTTGCAAAAGAGTTCACAGGAGCTGAGCACAAGCACCTGTTTTCAATTTTAAGCAAATTGTAATCGTTTGGGCGGGATTCGGACAATTTATGCCTGAAAGTAGGTTGCGATGCTTCTGAGCTATTTTTTGGTAGAAATTTAGCCTTACATACAATAGAAAAACAATTCAGAACTACGTGGAGGTCGAGCTTAATGAGCCGGATGTTCGTTTCGTTTGGCAGAAAAGTTACATCATTGAAGTAGGATTCAAAAAGATTAACAGAAGAAATCCCTAAAAATTGGAACAAAAGCTTTTTAATTCAAAGAAAAAAACACTTTTTTATCATTTCGAGTAATCTGCAAAGGAAAATCCAAAACTTATCCCTGCTCGGTGTGACCAAGATAACTTTAATATGCAAAGAAGAGAAAGCTATGTAAAGTTTTTTTTGGACTTCGGTAGAGTCTCAAGAAAACATAAAATGAAATGGACCTTATTCATGTGACGTCATTGCGGGTATTGACCGGGCCTAGCAGACGAAATTTAAGATTTGGAACCAATCTTTATTGCGGAAACTGGATGTAATACCCGCAAACGAAGACCGTTGCCAAACCGTGAATAAGGTCCATTTGTTACTTTTACAAAAAAACTTCCAAAAGCCTGCAAATTTACTGAGACTCATGAAGAGTCATTCATTGAAGATGAAGATGTGATAAAGAGCTTTTGGTAACATCAAAGAACAGCATGGTTCCACAAAGTAAAATCTTTTTATAAGTCTGAACTGAGTGCACTATTTATTAGGTAGATACCTAGATAGCTTAGTTTTAATCAATTAACTTATTTTTCATAATGCAACCTTCATTCCTTCCACATATCTAAATACTTTATTTATGGAATAATAAGGAGTTTTTCAGCTAATTTTATAAAACAGTTGCGCTTTCCATTCACATTCATCTGAAATACTGCAGGGCTTTGCACAAGCCCGCAATTTTCTTTTTTTGTGAAATTGCAAATGTCTCGGTAATTATTAGTCATATGGAGCTAGTTTTTGAAAGAGTTAAAGTACCAACTCTTTCAATGACTTAAGTTGAAAAAACGCGCAAATCTTCCTTTTGTTATAGAAACTGCAAACCGTGGGGCTTTATACACCCAACCAATACATTTGAATTACTAAAAGGTGCTATTGTTGCAGTGAGTGACAGCTTCCACTGAGTCGGTGCATATCACCCACATTTTGTAATTAAATTGTTTGTAAAAATATAACTACGGCTTTAATTTTCGAAGTGAAGCTGAGAGAGAAGTAATTAATTGTTCTGGGGAAAATATGACTATTAGTTATTGCCAACATAGCCGTTTTGTTTTTATCCTTCTGAAAATGTCGTTATACTGCGGATACTTGTTTTACTTCACAGTAGATTCATTGATATAACTGATTTAGCTGTGGTGCCTTATTAAAATGTTTTCAAGTCATGGAGAACAGAAATATTTCTTTCACTCCATGGTACAATAAGTTCTGTATGTATCAAAAGGAAATTTGCATTAAATTAAGCGCCTATCGCATTCGGATCTCAAATGTTGAAGTCACAAACGGAAGGTGCAGAAATGAATTCATAATTCATGGTTCTTTTTTAAACGTGCTAAAGCACGTAACAAAACACCAAAGCCACAAAAATCGATGAAAGAACTTTGAAATTGTAGTTAAAAAAATCATGCCAGATTTTCAGTGTTAGTGCTTGGAAGTAGCACTTCTGTAAAAAAACACCATACCAAAGTCTCTATAGTTGCATTTAGAGAAATGCCCCATAGTTATTTTTGTACCAATAAAAATTGAAAAAAATGAGCAATACAGAAAAAATGAAGTCAGAAATAAAATCTGCCGTACAGCCGCTTTTCCACTTGTTCTTCCTCAAATAATTTTAAATGCACTCCTGATTGCATCAGGGGCCTCAAGTGTCGGGAAAGAATCTTGAATTTTGGAGAAAACTAAATGTGAAAACTTGGGTGGAGGAGGATGAATGTTTCTTTCCTTGCACACACCCAAGTTTAATATCTGGTTTGTTTAAGAAATTTAGTAACACAATAACTTTTAAAACATTACTTCACCTTTGTTAATACTTCGTGAGTACTTCACCTTTGTACCTGCAATAGGAGTGTATGGAGCCCTGGTAATGGGACTCTGAAGAGTGCTCAGTTCTAGGTGTTTTTATGGAGCTAGGTTGTTTGTTATAGGAGGTTTTTTGGCGCAAGAGCCTTAGTAGGCTATGCTGCGTTATACGATGTTGTATTAAAATTAAAAAAAAAATAACAGATAATAAAAACTTTGAAAGATTTAAAAACATTTCCAAAACTGGCACTTACATGAAGTTCAAAATTGTAAAACATTCGGTGAGGGAAAAATCTGTCCAGTAATTTTAAGTAAAACCAAAAAAACAAAGACAACTCAAACAAGGAGACAAAGATAAAATCACTAAGTTAGAGATATAAAACCAATTTCTTGAAGCAATGGAAACAAATTAGGATGGAGTGTGTCCTCTAGCAACTCAGTCATAGATGGATAAAAAGTCTTAAAATATTTTAAACGAATATGATTAAAACTTGAGCAGTTACATAAAATATGCAACACTGTCCGATTAACATTGCATCTGCTGCATGTAGGAGTTGGTTCGCGGCAAAGAAGGTATTTGTGGGTGAACCTTGTATGGCCGATGCGAAGACGGGTTATTATTACTTGTTGTTTTCTCTTATAGTTTAGGGATTTGAAGCCTTTGATCAAAGGTTGGATGGAGTGTAGCTTATTCTGCGTTTCTCCATCCCAGTCACGCTGCCAGTTTATGTTAGACGATCTTTAATGCATTTTTTTACATCTTCAAAGGGAACAAGGTCTTCGGCATGGGCAGTTGCAGCCTTAGCAGCTATATCTGCTGCCTCATTGCCAGAAATGGATACATGACCAGGTATCCAACAAAAGAGAAGTTTAAAATTATTTTGTTTTAGGCTATGGTATGACTGAAAAGATTGAACAACAAAAGGGTGACTAGTGTTGCTGCAGTTTGAAAGAGCATCCAAAGAACTTTTCGAATCTGTGTAAATTATCCACTTTTTGTGATTTGATTGGGCAATTGTTTGGAGAGAGGTGGCTAAGGCTTTAATTTCAAGAAGTGAAGACTGAGTTAGAAGTATTTAGTTGTTGTGAAATTGTATTACCGTCAATTACTGCAGCGAAACCAACGCGATCATTTGACTTAGATCCGTCGGAAAAGATTTCGTTATATGAAGAATATTTTTGCTTTACTTTGGAATAGATTTGTTGGTATACCGAGTCTGCAGTAGTATCTTTTTGAAAGTTATAGAAATCATAAAGAAAAGTTGTTACTTTTGTTCCAAGGTTCAAAAGGTTCTGCTGTATCGGATAAATCAAAGTCAGAAAGCTCAGGTAGGAATCTAGGTTGAACGAGGAAAACTGCTTTTAATTGCATTGGTGCAACATGAATTCATGAATATCCTTGCTTTAAACTAAATAAATATTTCAAATATTCTGAAGTATTTTGAAAAAGTGTACCTATGAGAAGATGGAAACAAAAACCGGAATGCTTCACCTGCATGGCCTACTATACAGGTCTTAAATATCGGCCTAATGGAGAAATTAGAAAGAAATAATGAAGAATAAGAAAGCAAACTTATTAGAATATTTCCACACATAGTTCAAAAAAAGAATGTCATTCAAGATGAAAAAATGCCTTCAGGGAATTGAACTTAAGAAAGTTTCAACACATACAAAACTGAATGTAGTCAAAACTAAAAAATAGCCAAAATTTAATGTTTTGAATTATTATTTTTCTATGTTGCTAAATAAAACAGCATGTTGTAAGCATTGTTATTTAGTTGACTTCTTCCAACTTATGCAAACTATATACAAAGTGTTATGTATTATTGTTTAAAGTGCATTGCTGAGAATGTATCCAGAGTATAATACCGTCAAAAGAAATGGTTAAAGTCAAGCCATGACAATTATTAAAGGATTGAAGAGCATAACTCGAGTGGTACAAAAGAAACCATTTGTATATGTGTCAACTTGTACAATAGTATAGTGCTGTGACCAATTACAAACCTTAGAATAGATTTAGTTCATTTAAAAATCTACTTTTTCGCAACTTTTATTCTTCTTGATAAATACTTTCTTTGCAGCAGGTACTACTCAAACAATACTTATACCCAATACAGGAATGTTAAAACTGTAACACTGTTTCATAGTGCTATACAAATATTTTGATAAGAATAAAGTTGCAGTAGTTTCGTCTTAATTGATAATTTTGAAGTTTCGAAACATTTATCTACTGCAGAATGGAGAATAAATAGAAGGTACCAGCATAAATGCTGCAATAAACAGAAAAATAGAATTTAAACATTTGATAGCTATCCAGCAACTTATTGCAGATCTATTGGAGAGAAAATACGCTACTGAATGAAGTGGCA
>JAXGGA010019591.1:0-19795 GCA_038373865.1 Uloborus plumipes
GATAACGCTCCGCCCTCACATCTCTGCTGTAACGCCAATGTACTCTACAGAGTGCTGAACATGTTACCATGACCTGCAAAATCACCAGGTATGTCCCTCCAATTGATAACGTATGGGATTATCATTGGACGGTACCTCGAGCATCATCCACAGTCCAGCAATGACGGTCCCTAGTATTGACAGAAACAAGTGCAACAAACATGGAAACTCCCATGCTACAAAGTGACATTCGGCACCTGTATGACATAATGCATGCACGCTTGCAGGCTTGCCTTCAAAATTCTGGAGGTTACAACCTCTACTAAATTTAACAATAATTTCACATTTTGCACAGCAATTTTCCTTGAGCTTAAATTATCCAGTGGATCTTGTTACATTTAAATCAATTAAACATGTTAAACTA
Source organism: Uloborus plumipes (assembly GCA_038373865.1). Classification (NCBI taxonomy): domain Eukaryota; kingdom Metazoa; phylum Arthropoda; class Arachnida; order Araneae; family Uloboridae; genus Uloborus; species Uloborus plumipes. The sequence goes on from JAXGGA010019591.1 coordinate 404, forward strand.
GACAATTGGCATTACCAGAATTTCATTACTCCTACAGAAAATTTTTCTTGGTGTTGGGGATTTTTTTTTTTTCCGCCAGTGTATAAAGCTAGTAGAGTTTGTTTGTTTGTTTGTTTGTTTGAACGCGCTAATCTCTGGAACTACTGGTTCGATTTGAAAAATTCTTTTTGTGTTGAATAGTCCATTTATCCAGAAAGACTTTAGGCTATAGTTTGAAAAGATTCGATAAGCCATTCGTTTTTTATTCGAATTCAAAGCAATTTTCTCATAAATCGCCGAATACTGGGGTTAAAAATTACTTGCACATATTAATGCTACATATCGTTGGAAGCAGAAAAATTTTGTCCGTCCTATGCAGTTTGTTTCGATTCTCTAACTTAAACACAGCACGAGTTATTCAATTTTTAAACTTGCCTTTTGCAAGGCTTCACCCGATTTCTTGCAATACTTGGTTCATTAAAACAACCAGTAAAAATAAACTAATTATTCCACAGTTTTGATTTTTACGCCATTGGATAGAGCGATATTTTTAACCCCAGAATTGATTCGACTCACAGTCGAAGAACCAAGCTTTTATCTCCACTAGGAAAAAAGTTACAAGCGTTTGAACTTTAAGTTCGAAAACCTCTTTCCTGATCAAACTATTAACGTTTTATTGCGTTGCATGGCGACATCTTTTAACTTCATTGTTGGTGTCCTTTTTAGCCTACTTTCCCGTTAAAAATAAAAAGAAAGGACGAAAAAAAAGTATTAAAAAGTAGCTAAATGCATCTAAAAAAATATCGCCAAGTCCCAAAAAAATATCGCCAAGTCCAAAAAAATATCGCCAAGTTAAAAAAATATCGCCAAGTCAAAAAAAAAATATCGCCAAGTGAAAAAAAATAAAAAAGGTAAAATGGAATATCGAAAAAATTAAAAAATTTGAAAGTAGGGTATTGAGATGGGGAATTTGTGTGTCGGTCCGGTCGGTCGGTCGGTCTGTCTGTCCCCCCCCCCCTAATAACTTTTGAAATGAAACAGTCCGATTTGGGACCAAAACTTTTTTTTGTTGGAAAGATCTCGGCGAGTACAGCTCATTCCCATATTTGATTTTTCGATTTGAACAATTTTTGGTTCAATTTTGAACCGTTCAAACAACCTGTCCCGCGATGCTAACTTTTGAGTGAACAGTCCGATCTGAACAAACTTTTTTTTGTTCGAAAGATCTTTTCAAGGATACTTCATTCCCGTATTTACATTTTCGATTTGAACAATTTTTCGTTCAACATTGAACCGTTCAAGCAACCTTTCCCCACCTAATAACTTTTGAGTGAACCGTCCGAAAAAAAATGACTGACTGTGCAGACGATTTTTTGTTTATTTATTCATTTGTTTTATTGAATTTATTATTATTATTATTATTATTTTTGGCAGACGATTTTTTTTGTAACAAAAATGTTTCATTCACGAGAGCATTTTATTCTTTATTTATATTTAACAACTGGCAACGGATTAAAAGTGAAATTCGAGACATTTTATCAACGGACGAGTTTTTTTTTTTTTTCTTTTTTTTTTCTTTCTTTGATAAAATGTGTTTTGATGTACTTTGTACTTTTAATTTTTTTTTTGAAAACAATTGAGGAATTTTTCTACGGAAGAACTGTAACAGTTACATTCTTTAAAAGGTGCGACAAAACTTTATTTATTCATTTATTTACTTTTTATGTGTCTATTTCATCTGATGAGAGGGGTATGTTTTGCTTTTAGAAATCAGTTTCAAGTGCTAAAAAGGTATGTTTGACATAATTTTTAGTCTTAGATAATCAAGGGAATAATGATCAGATGCTAGAATGCCGATGTCGATGTACGGGAAAGTAGGCTCGTTTAGTTCTTGACAGAACTTCTTGTCTTCATTTCGTTTCTTAAAAGCATTTCATTTCACGGCGTTTCAACAAGGCAAATAATGCGATCGTCCGTGTTTCACTTGAATTCCTGCCTACTTAATGACTTATATTTTTTTTTCTGGTACCATTTTGAAAATGTGTTTCAAATTAAATTCTAATTCATGTTTTTAGCAGGGTTTTTTTTGGCTGCGATCTAAATATTAAAACAACTTTTTTGTTTGGAATTTTGCAATTAATGTTACAGGAAGAGAGCGGTTTGGAAATATTTGTTTTTGGTAGGGAATTGTATTTGTTTATTAGTGAGAGTGTTAAATATGTGCTACTTGCCATTGTTTTTATTCCTGAGGAAGCATGTGCAAATATTGCGACTGACTTTTTTATGCGGGAACGTTTTTTAGCGAGCCGTTTTAGCGAGGAGTAGTTTTTTGAAACCGGTTTCGCTAAAACTTTCCTCCCTCCTTTGCGAGCCGCCTTGGCGGCGAGTAATTTGTTTTAAGTTTCCTTACTGCTTTAAAGGCGAGCCGCCTTGGCGGCGAGTAGTTTACTGAAACTTTCCTCGCTACTTTAAAGGCGAGCTGCCTTGGCGGTTATATATCATTATATACCGCCTTGACGGCGAGTAGTTTATTTAAATTTTCATCACTACTTTAAAGCCCGTGCAACGCCGGGCCCCACAGCTAGTAATAAATAAAATAAAACAAATGAATAAATAAACAAAAAATCGTCTGCACAGTCAGTCATTTTTTTTTCTGAGCCTGCATTTCCGCCATGTTTGCGGAGTCGAAGTCGGAATCAGAGTCCTCACAGAAGATTACTCAGAAAAGTACTTTACAAACATTATATATCAAAACCATTTTCTTACGAAGTTAATTTGAAGGAAATCCGACTAAGTTCACGATCAACATTCAACTTAAATTCCCCGTAGACGCTAATATTAATTTTTTTTTCTGAACGGTTCAATATTGAACAAAAAATGGTTCAAATCAAAAAGCGAAATATGGGAATGTATGGGAAAGCCTCTCCGAGATCTTTAAAACAAAAAAAAAGTTTATTTCATTCGGACGGTTCACTCAAAAGTTATTAGGTGGGGAAAGGTTGCTTGAACGGTTCAATGTTGAACGAAAAATTGTTCAAATCGAAAATTTAAATACGGGAATGAAGTATCCTTGAAAAGATCTTTCGAACAAAAAAAAGTTTGTTCAGATCGGACTGTTCACTCAAAAGTTAGCATCGCGGGACAGGTTGTTTGAACGGTTCAAAATTGAACCAAAAATTGTTCAAATCGAAAAATCAAATATGGGAATGAGCTGTACTCGCCGAGATCTTTCCAACAAAAAAAAGTTTTTCAAAATCGGAATGTTCATTCAAAAGTTATTATGGGGGGACAGACAGACCGACCGACCGACCGACACACAAATTCCCCATCTCAATACCCTACTTTCAAATTTTTAATTTTTCGATATTCATTTTACCTTATTATTTTTTTAACTTGGCGATATTTTTTGGACTTGGCGATATTTTTTAGATGCATTAAACTACTTTTACTACTTTTTTCGTCTTTCTTTCATTTTTAACGGGAAAGTAGGCTAAAAATAGTTTTTTTATCAAGTTAGGCCTAAGTTGAGATAAGGGGCACCTGTGAACGCATTATGTTGAGGCAGATGTGAGCAGTTTATCTGTACCCAATAATGGTATTTAGTTATTTCAGTTTCAAAAATTGTTGAGTTTTTTTTTTATATTGAATGGGCTAATTAAGAGATATTGAATAATTAAAAGTTTCTATATTCAATATTTAATTAAAATCTGAAAGAGTTGCAAAGAAAAGAAAGTTCAACTTTCTTAACTGTAGAAAAAGGAACAGTTAAAAGTTGTTGTAAGTGACGCTGAGTCCGACATTAGTTCTGAAGACCTCAAACATCAAAAAGTTTGTGTTGAAGTCAACCTTGCATTAGAAAATTTAGCTGTGCATGACTTTGTTCGAGCAGAATTCACTACCTCAAAGATAAAAATTCACAATGAATGAAACTTTTGTTTCCAAAAACAGATGATACATCGATGGTAAACACGCTGATGATATTCTGCTAAAATTACCACCACCTACAACTTTAGGCGCCACATGTCGAGCTGTATCTTCCTTTTCTGTAAAACTTGAAGGCTGCAATATTCGTTGAATTGAGTCAATCAAGTTGAATAAATACCTTGATATTTTCATTGCAAGTGTTTGTTAATGTGTAATAAGCAGTATACTTAAAAATATGCTAAGGTGTATTTTATTTCCGTTTATGTTTACTTGTGCCCCAGGTGCATTTACAACCCCCCCACCCCCACCACCCTACTGTGGCAGATGTGAGAAATTTTTAACATACTTTAGACTTTTTATTTTTGACTGGCGTTCACTGTTGAAGTTAGGTAAATGCATGAAAATATTTGCAAATATTAGATTTATCATGTATAGCACTTCTTTCTTTTATATCTCAAACTGACAATGGAAAATATACAAAAATGTCATTTTGGTCACATGTGCCCCCCTCTCCTATAAATACTTTTCTGTAAAAAAATGAAAAAATTATCATCATTTATTCCTTTGTTTATTTACGTGAAGGTACAAATTTACTACAAAAAAAAATGCTTCATTAAAATTATATTATAATATCACTTTTTTATGTACTGTAAGTTTCAGAAAAAATTCCCATTGTATTTATTTTTCAAAAAAAAAACTTATTTTAAATTTTACTAGTCGCCAGCTATTACAATTCGAGACACATAATTCAAGCAATGTCAATGTTTAACGATATTCGGTATCAATTCCAGGTCCAGCTCGATTTCCATTCCAAACCAATTCATTAACACTTCGCAGTAATTAAATCCGACGTGCCAAATCCAGAACTATCTAATTCCCAGAAAAACAAATTATCCTTCAAGAAAATCGAGAATGAAAGTGAAAAAAAAAAAAGAACGAAGAGGTTTCGAAGTGAGATGTTAATATGTCCACCTCACAAAAACAAACAAAAATCACGACAATTACGCGCTAATTTATTCATAAGCTGCCATTTATACCTCAATAGCGCGCGCGAACGCAGAGAAAGAACTAATCAAAAATAGAATGGCCCGAAGGCTTCGATCTCGCCCGGCTGAAGGCTCCAGGGTCAGGTTCCGACCGCGATCGGAAATTGGGGGCAAGTGCCCCACCCCTCTCTGTGGTCCCCACCCTTCGCAAGGGTCAGAAAGTGGCCGGTGGACACTATATAAAGCTGAGGCAGTGGCCACAGAACGGTATTCCGACAACTTGGAAGACATTCAAACACCATGAAAGTGGTAAGTACAGTGATCCTTCCTTTGTCTGCAAAAGCAATCCAGTGAATAAATTATGATAACAGAAATAATTAATTTAGAAAAGTTAGTTAAAAGATAAAAACTGCTTAATTTGTTATTTTTTATGATGCTTAGTAATAAATCTGATATAGGTTTTCAAAGTTATTAAACTTTAATTAGTGGAATCATATTCCTTGAAAATATGTATCATAATATTTATAAAGTTAATCTGAATTTAACAAAATAATGATAGTTATAAAATGAATCGGTTTTTAAATCGTGTTCTGATGAAGTTAAAAGTGTTCTGATGGTTCAGGCTCGGATCAAGAGGGGAGGTCATGAAGGGTCACGACCCCTCCCTTAAACGACCAAATTTAGCCTAAAACTGCATTTTTACGGGTTTATATTTTGATAAATTGCAAAATTTCTTTTGCACACAAATGTACTTTGACACCATGAAAGTGATAAGTTCTGCAATCCTTCCTTTGTCTCAAATCAATCAAGTGAATTTGAGTGAAATATTTTTTTTTTCTTGAACAATTTTTAAAGTGAATTTAGAAATAAAAAATTGCTTAATTTAGTAATTTTTATGATGCTTAGTAATAAATCTGATATAAATCTTGAAAGTAATAAATCCTCAAGCAGAATCATAAACTTTGAAAATATATATAATAACATTAAATACGTTTAATTGTCTATAAAAAAGAAGATCAAAAGCAATAACCTTAACTTAGAAAGTCAATTAAAATTTAAGAAGAAAAAAAATATTTGCTTCATTAATTATTTGCTTCATTATTTTAATCTTTCCAAGGATTAAAATAATTCAACTGTACCATTAACAATTTGAAATTTTTCTTCATAATATTCATAAAAAATTTAACTATATCTTTACAAAAAACCACACACACGCACTAGGTTCATTTTAATGAAATCACTTTGGTTTGCTTATGGTAGTTATGTTGCAGTCGGTGATTACTGAAAAAGAATGTATAAAACTCACGAGTTTCAAATTCAAGGGTGCATAATATCACGATTTGTTCATTAGTTATTTGATAGACCAGAATAATAATTCTTCTTCAGTAACTTCTCGTTTTAATCATTATGATGTCGTTAATTAATAGCGGGTATTATTATACCAGATTGGTAAAAATTATGTATGGTTTATCAGTTAATTGGCTTAAGACGTTGAAAAGAATATATATTCCCATTACATTCGAAGTAAATTAGTGCAGTGAACTCTGCACTTATACACCGCCTCATTTATGCGCCTTTTTCACTTATACGACGATTTTAAATGGTCCCAGCACATACCATAGCAAAATAATGATAGTATCATTCGTTTATGCGTCGCTCTAAAGATAAATATTTCACTTATGCGCCGAATTTTCCCCAAAATGGAAAAAAAAAAGTTATTTTCTTTAAAAAATAAGCATTTTTCTTCACTTTCTTCTTTAAACTTTCACCTTTATTGCTCACGGAAGGCGTTTTTTTCCGCTTGAACTAGAGTTTTGAGAGGGACAATTACCTATTATGGATTGTTTTAACTAAGGGAACAGTTTGTAATTAGGTATATGCTAAAATTTTTGTTTTCTCTTTATCATTGTAGTTACGTTACAGTAATTACCAAACCGTAGTGATGTGTCCCTTTTATATAGAAACATTCTTATTTATTCTCTCATTAGAACCTATGTTGCGTTTTAGTCCTTTAACCACCCTGAGGTTGGGCAGTCCCAGGAATAAATGTTAAATGGACGAGATATCTCGCCATAAACTGCAAGGTAGTTAAATAGGCTTGTTCACTTATACCTCTCTCTCACTTATGCGCCTTTTTCTGTTGGTCCCTTGGGTCGGCGCATCAGTGAGAGTTCACTGTATGTAATATCTCTGTATTTTAAGGTAGATTAGTCTGTTTTGAGGACTCGTTAAAAGTAATTTAAAGAAGCCTCAAAGACTTTCTGATTTAAAAAGAATGAGGGCCCTTTTTACGTCTTGGTGCCTCTCATAAAAATTATTTCTATATCCGTCCCTACCTACTTATTGCAATATTTTACCATGCAGTCTAACCATCGATGAGATAGAAAGGTTAACATCCGGTTTACATGCGGAAATGGACACATCTATTACTTTTCAGGCATACCAACCTTTGCAAATATGTGTTAGCCTCTGAATTTAGCAAAAACATATTGAAATAAGCGAAGCACATTCGCATTTTTACTTTTCCTCCTCGATCAGAAAGACTCCTCTTATCTGGACGCTTGCCAATGCTACAACAACCGTGAAAAGACAGTAAATACAATTACTGCCTGATTTTCGTAGGTAAAACCTACCGCGTATTTGCGCATGCTTCAGGTCTTCTCTGATCTTTCCCCAGTGGTGAAAAATAGGGGCATTACGTACGATAACAATAAGGGGAAAAATAATAGGAAGCATTCTGGGCCGTATCAAACATACGCTAATTTTAAATACATAGTTCAGTTGAATGTGTCTAAAGGATAGCAAATGCAAATTTTAAATTGAAAACTTCGGAAATTTTCCTATCACAACCCATCTCCCCTTTTTTAAGTGGAATGGTTTGCGAGTGCCAGGCGCGTTTTTCATGGACGCACAGTAATTCTCAATTAAAACAAAGCGTCGTGAATATGCAAGTACCGTAAATCAGCGTTACTTGGACCCACATTAGGGCTACTTGAGCCCACAGTAAAATGATAAAATCTGGGTTTGGTACTAGCGTTAGAGACTGCAGAGGGCTTCTACCTAGTGGAGAAACGAGGAACTACGTGCAAGTCTTCAACTAGTAGGTACCAAACCTAGATTTTATCATTTTATTGTAGTGGGCTCAAGTAACCCCCTAGGGTCCAAGTAACCCTGATTTACGGTATGTTATCACCTGACGAATCTACAGCAGATTTCTCACATACCGCTTCCTCCCTCTCCCAGATCGCAGTTTTCGCCGCCCTCCTGGCCGTGGCCGTGGCCGAGGACATGATGATGTCCGCAGAGTCCTACCCCGTGGCCTCCTACCACGCCGGCCCCGCCCTCCACGCCTCCTCCGCCGGCCACGCCTACGGAGCGCACGGAGCACAAAGCCACGGATACGGCGCACACGGAGCCTCCCACTACGGAGACCACGGCAGATACGGCGACCGAGCCCACGCCGCCCAAGGACACCACAACGTCGGCGGATACGGAGCTCACGATGCCCATGGTGCCCATGCTTCCCAGTACGGAAAGTACCGCAATGTTGGAGCTTACGCTCAAGATAAGGTGAGTTTGGTTGTTTAGTTTTTTTTTTTCCTTGCACATTTTCTCACCTAGGGGGCCACGGTGGCCTAGAGGTAGAGTCTTCTCCTTGCAAGCAAGTGGTCGCGGGTTCGAGTCCCGCCTTGCCCTTGAATGTTATTTCAACCTCTACGTGTCCTAAATCTGCCCTGTGCTTGCCAGGAGGCATGGCGCTTTAGTACGCAGGCCTCATGTACGAGCTCATGGTCATCGAAGCTCATGGCTTCTGTATAAAAAAAATTCTCACCTCCGGATCACATCGAAACCCGTTAGCGCTCAAATTATTCTAAAATGAGAATTTTTGAAAAATCTTTTTAAATTGCAATTCAAAGTTCAGAAATAGAGTAAAGATAAAGTTTTATTCACTTACAGTATTTTGGAGTTGAAATAATAGATGATCTATATAAATAGATAGCCAGGCGCTTGCGGTAGTAAAAAGTAGGTAACTTAAACCTAATGTTTTCTTTGAAGATACCAATTTTGTAAAAAAAGTTTTTTGAAAAATCAAAAACAGCTGAAAAATCTCATTTCCCACCTGTGCCCTAGGCTTTAATTTTTCTCTTTGGGTTGTGTAGACACACAAAGGAGTTTAACTTCTCGAGGAAATGGTACCCAATCTTCCCCTTGTGTTCATTAACCCTTTGAAGCAGAAATGGGACACGGGTGTCCCACAAAACGAAACACCGATTTCCCATGAATATTTTACCTGTTACGCAGAATGGGACACCATTGTCTTATGCTGTATTACATTACCAGAAAATCATTAAAATGCTAAATATAATATTTCCCTCTTATTTTGACCTAAATTAACAAAATAATGAACAAAGTTTGAAAAATACATTGATAAAAATTCTGAGTCAAAGGGTTTAGGTACAGTTTAACAACAAGAGAACCAAATTTACAAGAATTGCTTCATCCAACAGGGTGCTGGTTACGAAAAGGCATACGCTTACGACAAGAAGGCCGGCCACCACGCCATCGCCGCCGACCACGGAGCCAAGGCTGCCCACTATGGAGTCCATGACAGATCCGCCCACCACAACTTGGGTGGTTATGCTGCTGCCGGTCACGACCGTTACGGAGCCCACAACAAGTACGGAGGAGCCTCCCACGGAGTTGCCTCCCACGCCAACTCCGCCTACGGACGATATGGCTCCGGACACGCCCAGATGCACCACGCTGCCCCAGCTGTCCACACCACCTACCACCACGCCCCTGCACCAGCCTATCACGCTGCTGCCCCATCCTACCACGCTGCTGCTCCATCCTACCACCATGCCCCCGCCCCAGTCCATCATGGATACAGCCGATATTAGAGTATTTTTAATGGTAAGTATGTTTGCTTCCACGAATGCAAAAATTGTATTTTAGTGAAGAAGCTCAAAGTTTTTATTCATTCCCAACTCTGTACCTCAGAACCAGAGCTACGTAAGTCCAAAAATGGCGATTTTTACTTTTTTGCTTCATTGTATGTAGAATCTTCTTCCGCATCGACCCATTGAAACAGTATTCTTTTAAGCAAATTCCTTCACATTTTCATTTAGCAGCCTGAAAAGAGCGCGAGTTCCATCCTTTGTATCAGACAATCGTTTTCGCCCTCAACTGAAAAATGACGAAAATGCACTTACGTTAGTCTGGTTCTGAGGTACAGAACTAAAGATAAAGACACGACCAATTTGCACTACTAAGTACACTACACTACTAAATAAGTTTAATTTCACGTGGAAGTTGATATTAGCATGTTATCTACATCAATAGAAATTAGCCTGTTGGCAACCGATACTGTCTGATAACTTCAACAGGGTTGTAGGCATTTGGAACAGTTTACCAGAAACAGCTGTTACTCGCAGTGGGGTGAATAGTTTTAAAAGGGTTCTTAATCTTAGAGTATTTTTATCGGTAAACACATTTTTGTTTGGTTCCTCGAAGTCCAATGAATACAAAAACTGCGTTGTAAATGAAAGAACCAAAAAAATTAATTCGTTTATCCAAGACCAATTTTGTTGGTACTCAGCAATGCAGTCAAATAAAGTCTTTATATCGCTATAAATATGTTTAAATTCGATTTAAGGGCACAAGAGCAGCTGTGAGCTATACTGCTAAATATGTTTAATTTCATGTGGAAAATATATGCTGCAATTGCAAATTGTATGTTTACAATAGATACTGTCTAATACTATTTCAACAGGGTTATGAGCATTTGGAACAGGTTACCAGAAGCAGCTATTACTCGTAGTGGGGTGAATAGTCTTAAGAGGGCTCTTACTCTTCATCGGGGATTAACAAATTGACTAAGACCAACTTAGCTGGGCCAAGAGCCTGTTGCTGGTCGTCACTTTTGCAGTTTTATATCAACATCAGAACGGTTTGCATTTGATAAAATAAGTAATTCTGAGATCTACTATACTCCGAATACTTCTTTTGGCATTTTGTTGCTCAATTAGATTGCTGATGATCATAACATTGAAAATAAATGTTTTAGAAATGATAAAGTAAATTAAAGCACAGCCTTTTTTAAATATTCGTAGGAGAACGCCTTTTGGCAAAACAGCAACTTAAGATATTATTGTAACTAGCAAGAATGTTGATTTAATGTGAATCGAAATATTGAAAGATCCCCAGGTCTTGGACTTTTGCTGAAAAACATGTAAAATTAGTGAGAAAAGGACATAAGAGCGGAAACGGTAACATTTACGTCATTTTTTTTACAATCGTAATCTATTCATCCACTTTTGGAGGAATTTATAGTAGTTTTCTTTTAAATATCTCAACTATGGATTGAAGGAATTTCTTGGAAAAATGTTTTTCAAGCTGTTGAATGTTTGACTTTAAAATCATGGTACTCATTTCATTAAAATAATTATTTTTTTTTTTTTCTTTCAGAATTGTTTTTCAAGTCCTCGTACAATAGACCTCTTGCCGCACAAATACTTCTAAAATAAAACTCCCCGTTGTTGGAAATGACGACACTCCTGTTATTTATTGAAAGCATTTTGTGTTTAGTCCGATAATAAATTATTTTTTTATGAAAATGCTATGTTTTATTCATGTTTTACACTACTGCTGACTCAAAAACCACGAAAATTTCATATTTATGAATAATTTCTAAACTCACATGTATTAATTTAAAAAGATGAATGAGTGTGGATTTAGTGTAGATTTTAAACAAAAAAGGGGGTTAGATTTAGGGTTAAACTATTACATTTTATTGAAGATTATTTAAGTTTAAAAACTTGATATGAAAGCATTTACAGTATTTCATGCTTTATCTTACAAATCAACTGTGGATAATCAAACTGTTGATAGAGCTCAACAAACACTAATCCCAGGAAGGAAGTTTGAAACCTTAAACTTTATAAGATAACAAGCTGCGTAGCCCGGCGTAGTAACTTCAGAAATGAAAGCGATGTCAAGTGACGCATCCGCTTATGGAAAAGAAACAAACTCGCCGCCACGGTAGCTCGCTACAGCCAGCGCCCTCTACACACAGTTGCCAAAACAATACTTTCAATGAACGCCATCTCACGAGAAGCGAGAAGAGTGGGAACTTTTCCGCTCGTGCTTTTCGACAATTTATTTTTAAACTATAATAATAACTCCTTACATACGGCGGAATGTTATATAGCCTAAAGCCTCCTTCGTGATTGAATGGACAATTCAACACAAAAATACTTTTTCAATTCGAACCAGTATTTCCTGAGATTAGCGCGTTCAAACAACCAAACTCTTCAGCTTTATATTATTAGTGTAGATTTTAAATTAAAATTTTGATTAGAACACTATCTCTTCATTTGGGTCAAAACAGATAGGCAGCCAATCAAACAGTAGAGGCAGCTCTTCAACTCAAATCTTAAAATGAAATGTTATAATAAACTAACTAACAAGCATTTCATAATTGCACAAATTGTTCAGTTAATTCCTTCAAATTCATTTTGTATCTCATATACAGTCGAACCCGCTTATTAGAATATCGGTTAAAAGAATATCCCGCTTAATATAATTCATTTTCAATGTACCAAACCGTTGTAACGCATTATCTCTCGGATAATGGAATATCCCACTTTTTAGAGTAACATTTTGTGGCCAAAGGTCTATTCCATAAAGCGGGCTCGACTTTATATTCAACTGTGCAGGGAAAATTCTGAAATTTATTGAATAACTGTTTAACAGTAAAAAAATTATGGAATTTCTGTAATGAATAGATACAGGAAAGAAAACTTTCCTTTTTCGATTTTTTTTTTTTAAATAGGGGAAGCACATCAAAGTAAGACCCACCGATTCGTTGTCTTCTTACAACTTCTTTAATATTAAAAATAAAAATATCTTGTTCAATTTATAAATCATGCTTCTTTTGGCTGTGCTAGAATTCCAAAAATTAAAATTTCACTACAGTTTTAAATTTAAGTTCATAATGTAAAAGTGAAATTAAAGTCTCCTAACTTAAATACTTCTAAACTCATGAAGATGTTTTAAACTTTTATTCAATCAATTAGCAATGAAAAAAAATGCATCGTTTAGAATATTAATTCATAAAAAGTTCAACAATACATCAAGCAAATTTGATTGTATCTCCATAGATTGTATCTCGAATTTCGAAGAAAAATTTCCATTTTTAATTGGATTTTTTTTTTACTCATTCACACTCAAAAACATTTATGCATTATGTTTTTATATTGCTCTTAAGTAGTACTGCATTTTAAGAATGCACTCATGATAATGAGTGATGATTCATGAAAATGTTTCTTGGAAACATAAGTTGTTTTGCTGATGTAAAAATTATGGGGGTTATAGAAAATGACGAACAAGTAAATCAGCTGCAACAAGATTTGGATCATATTACTAAATGGGCAGACAAGTGGGGTATATGGCAGTAAATGTTGGGAAATGCCAAGTGCTACATTTAGGTCATGCAAATAAGCATACAAGCTATTATTTACAGATTTCAGTCATTAGTAAAGCAGACAATGTTATGGATCTAGGTGTCTTAAAAATCAGGACTTCAAGTTTAGCCAACAGTGCAGCATAGCTAGTAACAAAGCAAATAAGGTGCTTGGGTTTATTAATAGATCTATTTCAAACAAGTCTAAGAAGGTTCTCCTGCCTCTATATAGAAGTTTGGTAAGACCTCATTTGGAGTATGCTGTTCAGTTTTGGTCTCCTTATCTGAAGAAAGATATTAATTTATTGGAAAGGGTACAAAGAAGGGCTACAAGGTTAGTAAACGGATTTTCTAATTTAGACTATGATTCCAGACTTAGAATGCTTAATATGTATAGTCTTGAGCAAATGAGAACCAGAGGGAACATGATTCAGTCATTTAAATTTATTAAAAGGAAGGATGTTGCATCAAGGTTAGATTTTTGCACAGAAAGCGGGACAAGGGGTCATTGTTTTAAGCTGTTCAAATCTCAGACTAATCTGGAAATTCGAAAAAATTACTATTTTAGCAGGGTAGCGGGAACTTGGAACAGTTTACCGGAAGAGACGGTAAGGAGCAATGGAGTAGATAGCTTTAAGAGGGCCATTGATCTTCATTGGGGTCTTTAATTTAACTAGGATTTGCTCAGCTGGGCCCAGAGCTTGCTGCTGGTCGTCGCATTTGTATTTGTATAGTATTTTTTTGAAAGACAATAATAATTGTAAATTAAAAACTTAATTTATTGGATGTGGGGACAGAAATTATCTAAAGAAACAGAAATTTCGATAAAGTGTTAAAAAGTTTTAAAATTATTTTTTTCTGTGTTCCAATTCATTACATTCTTTAATATAGGGCATATCATCTTAAAATTTCAGAATATGTCTTGTTTATTTTTCCTGAATTGTCTATAAGAAAACGGGAGGAACTTATTAACTTGGTAGCTCATTTATGTATGACAGATTATTTCCTTCTCGGAAATTTTCAACAATTTTATGTAAACTTTATAAATTATTTTTAAGATAAATAATTAAAGCAAAATTGGTAAAAGCTTACTGTGAAAAATTTCACAGAAATAAAATTACAGCTAACTTTTGAGTTTTTTTTTTTAACTGTTTAATTTCTCTATTCTGTAAATAAAAATTATTTAAAAAAAATATTCTCAGCTACTGTAAAAACATTGTGTGGGATATTTCAATTTCACATCAAGAATACTAATTTTCAGCTAAAAAGCTTGTTCTCAAGTTTTAAAATTTAGAAGTAACTCATAAAACAGCTGATAGCTTTATATGCACCTAAATATCCTTCAATTTAAATTGTAATTAATTTAAATATTTCCCAATGTTCTTTACTTATTACTGTTAAAAATTTGACAAAAGAATTTAGAATACAAAAACCGACAAATTAACCCATTAATGCCTAGCTTCCCTTTTTAGGGACGGTCGAAAAAAGGGTCTGAATTTCCCCAAAATGAACATTTCAACCACATAATAGTATTCAATGAGTACTTTGGTATTGTTTCAATTCGTTATTAACAGATTGCAGCACATAACCATTGTAAAGTGTGTTCTGTAACAGTTTAATATGATCTTTATCAAAAATCACATCGTTCACAATCTCAAGAAAAAAAGCTAAGTTTTCAAAGTTATTCCCAGCTTCCCAGTTTATGTTCATTGCTGATTTTATTTCTTCTTATAAAATGTCTTTTTTAATATTATATCGTAGGCAGAAAAAATTTTGAGCAAAACATGTATGTACCCTCTGGGGTCTATCGTAACTTTTGAGGGACGATTTTCTTTCTTTAATAAAAAAAATATTTTTTACATAATATTTTTTTTTTATTATTTTTCCTGTCCGTTAAACACTGTTTGTAAACAGTACATAAAATAACTTTGGAAACAAAAATATCAGGCATTAATGGGTTAAATACGCTAAAAACTTTCCAAACCATTAGATATTCACTTATCACCTGAACTGCTTCTAAAGTGAGGACACCATTGTCACATCGCAATAGTTTTAACCCGACAGAGGGAAAAGTTTTTCATTTCTTTGAGTATTTATAATTTATAAAAGGTTCGTTATTCCACTTTCGACTATCTAACTTTTTTTTTTTACTTATTTTCAATTTCTTGGAAGATGACTAGGGGGACACCAATGACATTTAATAATGTCACACATGGTTTTTTTTAAGATAAAGCAAGGTTCGCACACCTGAAAGATGTGTTAATTTGTTTAAATTTTGTTTTTCTGCAGAGGAGAATTTTCTGGAGAATTTGACCCGGGTCATATCTCCTCATTTAGTATTATTTGCTGACGTAAGCTGTATACAACATTTAATTTGTTTAAAAAAGAAATGTTTTTAATTCAAATGAAAGACGTTTTTTGTTCTTAACTTGCAATCGCTCTCTTAATGCTAATTTGAAGCATTATCTTGTAATACATTAGTATCATCAAACTAAACCCAACTAAAAATTTATTTTATTATTTTTTAGCAAATTTATTTAGACACTCAACCTATCTTTACTTTCTTCAATTATTTGCTAAATTTCTAAAGTTACAATAAAATAAAGTATTGTAACGAGTCCGTAGCACCTTCAACTTTCTTTAAATGAGCATTCTAATCTTGAGGAAATAACTATAAATTTATTTACAAGTATGTACACTTATTTACAATAGGAGCAGGAAACAATTGCTAAACATCCAGCAATTAGGTAGCAAAACAGTACACTGTACTCTCAACAGTAACTCAGCACCACGCATCTAACGTGAACAGTAATTAAGAAATTACAAAAGCAAAACAAACATCCGCCCAAGCAAATAAAAACGAGTCACCAGATCAAATCTGAAAACAACTGACTGACTGTGTTCAAGGCCAGCTATTTATACACGGAAAGAAATGTCCACAATATTCTAGCAAAATCCGGAGTGTTCGTTCATTCACAAACTTACATAATCCATTCAAAAATTCCAGCAAATAAAAAGAAAAAAAACCACTCCGAGCGAAAAATGTCTTCATGCTTATCAAAGTTAGGGCAAGTGTAAAAACTACAAAGTGTTACAAGGCCGGTATACAAGTGATAAAGGTGATATCTTCAGATACTTTTGCAACATGACGCCAGATAAAACCAAAACTAATGAAAATGATGCAAGGCAGGAAAAACAATACCTATTTACAAGATTTGTAACAGTATTGTAACTTTTATTATATAACATGAAAATCAATAAAATAACTACATAGAAAAGGAAAATGTGGTAGAAAATCTTTAAAAATCAAGACTTTTCACAAATACCCCCTTTTAAAGTAGATGCTATAATAAGGTTCCTCATTCAAGGATTAGTAGAGGCATAGAAAGAGCTGCATATTGAAAACCAAATTTGACACTGTCAATTCTAAGAATAATAATCTCTAATATTTATTTACAAAATTATATTTTTTAGACGTTATCAATGCCGGTTCCTTGTAAGTGTCTGATTAGACATAATTATTTCAGCATAACTGTAGGTCACACCTCCCTCAAGTGGGGAGGTTAGATCGGTTTCGCACAATTTTGAAAAATTAGTTTTTTACAATTAATGTATAATTTAAATTAAAAAAATAATATAAAAATAACATCATAAAGAAACACATAATGTCAATATGAAAATTTTCTGACAGAAAGAAATAGAAAAATGTTTCCCTAGTTTTTCCCTACTTTCTGTTATTGGCATTATGCTTCAGCTTCATTACTCCTCCCGAGTAAAACTTATCGAAGCGCTATTAATCGGAGTAATTTTCATCATATGCACCTAGAGATGCAAAGAGTGGAAAAAACTGGAAAAAGAAAAAAACTGGTTTTTTTGGGAAGGGAATTTTGGAAATTCCCGAAAGCTTTGGGAATTTTCATTGTTTTAAGAAATTTTGGTTTTGAAATTTGTAATTATTACTCTTATTAGATACATTCAAATGATATTTCCTATAATCATGTTTTGCAGTGTGTGGAATTACTTATCAGAAAAATATTGAAAAATAATAAGTGAAAGAGGCCATTGTTTTGTCACTGTATAATTTCAAACTAAGATGGTTTGTTGAATTAGCTTTCTTTTAAAAAGTTTAGATCATTGCTCTGAAACTTTTTTTCAAATAAAATGCTTACTACTTACTGTCTGTTTGCGTTCTGTTTGCGTTTTGGGCACCTGGCAAGGTCGGACGCTTCCATCTGAAAAAGGGGAGTTAGGTTTTGGATGCGCACTACCCGATGCCTTCAGCTTTAGTTCGCGGACTACTTCCTCCTTGCTTTTCCTCCCCATTTCGAGAAAGTCCAAAGAGACTTGGCCCGTGCGCAGATGAGGCGGAGGTCGCACGAAAAAATTTTAGACAGTATGTAACTAACAAAACTATATACAAATATATATTTTTTTACTTAACATAAAAAAAATTCTTATGTTGAATGAAGGCCACAAATACAACCTCCTTTAGCACATCACATCACACTGTTTCAATAGACTGGGTTAAGTGGTTTTTATCAAATAAAAAATGCATAATTT
Organism: Uloborus plumipes; assembly: GCA_038373865.1. Taxonomy (NCBI): domain Eukaryota; kingdom Metazoa; phylum Arthropoda; class Arachnida; order Araneae; family Uloboridae; genus Uloborus; species Uloborus plumipes. The sequence continues at coordinate 18,317 of JAXGGA010019591.1, forward strand.
GACATTATTTGGCATCTTAGAAAAAAATATCGAAATATGGTAAGTTTTTTATGCACTACTGTTATGAAAGTTGCATTTTTAGCTCAAATAATGACGAAGTCTATCTTTTACTCATACATTATAGGCATAACAACTGTGTAAAAAATTACTGTTTTCATTCAAAAGTCCCAATGTTCCCCCAAATTCCCGGCTTTTTTCCGGCTTTCAAAAACTGGGTTTTTTTGCATCTCTGTATGCAACGCGCACCCGTTTTTTAATGACTTTTTATGAGAGTTAACAGTAACAAAGTGTGACCCTTTTCTCTCAAAATAATTGCAGTTACACATTATATAATGATCAGTGACTGATTTACGGCAGGGCATTCAGGTCCGTGCCATGAAACGGGGCACCAAATTTCTGTCATTTTCTTTCTTTCTTTTTTTTTTTTTAATTTATGATTTTTTTAGTGGCCCAGTGTTTGGGGCCTCCAGTTAAAGGGAGCAGTGAGTATTTATAAATAAAAACAAGAAGTCCCGTTAAGATCTAAACGAGCCTACTTTCCCGTACATCGACATCGGCATTCCAGCATCTGCTCATTATTCTCTTGATTATCAGAGACTAAAAATGTCAAACATACCTTTTAAGCACTTAAAGCTGATTTTTAAAAGCAAAATATACCCCTCTTATCAGATGAAATAGACACATAAAAGTAAATAAATGAATAAATAAAGTTTTATCGCACCTTTTAAAGAATGTAACTGTTACAGTTCTTCCGTAGAAAAATTCCTCAATTGTTTTCAAAAAAAAAAAAAATTAAAAGTACAAAGTACATCAAAGCACATTTTATCAAAGAAAGAAAAAAAAAAGAAAAAAAAAAAAAACTCGTCCGTTGTTAAATTGTCTCGAATTTCACTTTTAATCCGTTGCCAGTTGTTAAATATAAATAAAGAATAAAATGCCCTCGTGAATGAAACATTTTTGTTACAAAAAAAATCGTCTGCCAATAATAATAATAATAAATAAATAAAATAAAACAAATGAATAAATAAAGAAAAAAATGGTCTGCACAGTCAGTCATTTTTTTTTCTGAGCTTGCATTTCCGCCATGTTTGCGGAGTCGGAATCAGAGTCCTCACAGAAGATTATTCAGAAAAATACTTTACAAACATTATTTATCAAAACCATTTTCTTACAAAGTTAGTTTGAAGGAAATCCGACTTGAAGTTCAGGATCAACATTCAACTTAAATTCCCGTAGACGCTAATGTTAATTTTTTTTTCTGAACGGTTCAATAACGAAAAATGGTTCAAATCAAAAAGCGAAATATGGGAATGAGCCTCTCCGAGATCTTTCAAACAAAAAAAAAGTTTATTTCATGCGGATGGTTCACTCAGAAGTTATTAGGTGGAGAAAGGTTGCTTGAACGGTTCAATGTTGAACGAAAAAATGTTCAAATTGAAAATTTAAATACGGTAATGAAGTATCCTTGCCGAGATCCTT
>JAXGGA010019592.1:0-19790 GCA_038373865.1 Uloborus plumipes
AAAAAAAATAGATAAATAAATAAATTATTTTTTATAATAGACTACGAGAACAAATTGTGACTACAACATGATGGGCAAGACGCGTATCTTAATGGCAAATACAGAAAGCTGGAATGAAGTGGAGTTGTTCTTTTGTAATGCCTTGGTAATTCTTAATTTATTCTACGGTCATTATTGATTGGGAGCATGGAAAGAGTTCGCAGAAAAATGGCTGTGTTGCTTCTGAAGGAACCATTCAGATGATTTTTAGAACAAGCGAACTGATCACTGCCGTTTTGTGACGAATATGACTGGATAGCTTGCCACACCTATTCGACCAAGATCATCATCATAGCCTGAGTGTAGGTGGTGTAAAACAGTGATAAATGTAATCGAATCATTCAATTGTTCGTGATCATTCGAAAACTTGATTTTGGTTTCGAGGAATTCATTCGAAAATTGAATGATCTCTTGTTGATTCTTTCCTACGATTTCGCTCGTTGAATGATAAATTATCAAGTGATTAATTTGAATATTTTAATAATCAGAAACGTTTCTTGATTTTTAAATTTTTCTTTTTTTAAACATTATTATAGAACCTAATGCTAGGCTAGTGCATCAAATTATTCTCATCTAAAAATCGTTACTGAATTTTTTCTCCCAAAACATATCAACCGCTAAATGACTCTAATTTTGGAATGATAAATCATTAATTTAAATGTTTTGATTATTAAATGATAGATGATTGAGTAATTCTTTCTGATGTTTTCATAGTCAGAAAATCGGCTGTCGAATCGAATGATTCTACCTTATGATCTCATGAAGCATCAACTTTTAAAAGATTCGATTTGTCGAATGGTTTCAAAGAAAAAGCTTCCGCCTGATGAGCTGTAGAGTGAAAAATAACGATAGTAAAATTATTACGAAATCATTCAAAAGAATCACTTGATAACTGATTATTCGAAACCTTCGCAATTGCTGATATTTGATTGGACAGGTCTCTAGTTTTTGTCTATTACTAGTTACACATCACACATTGCAGTGGCTTTTACATTTTATAAGTTAGAGTGTGTTTAATATTCCCTTAATTCCACGAAAGCAGGTTCAATATTTCGATTTGAGCTGCTCTGTTTTCATCATTTTTTGTAATGAATTTTGCTTTAAAATTTTTTACTTTGCGCTTTGATTTCGTGTGATTTTAATTTTTAACTTATCAGAGCCTTTTTTCTTAAGCAATTGAACGGACGTAAATTTGAAGTTTTTTTTTTTTTTTTTAAGTAGAAGTCATTATTCATCTATGAGTTCTAAAATGCATAATCACTTTTTTGAAGAATTAAACTTGTTAACGATAAATTTTATTTTCATTTTATTTTTCTCTGAATAAAAAATCACTCAAGTTTTGCTCATATGATTTTAGTCATAATGGTTTTGTATTAAAACATATCATTTCAGTAAACGAAATTAACGCAGAATTTTTATGTCTTTTTCACAGTTTACAGGTAACAAAAACATTCACAGAACATAAAATAGTTAAGCAGTCCTATTGTATTAGAGTTGGTTAATGCTAATTTCAAGAGTATAAACTGAATTTTCTGTAAGGCATAGAAACTATTAATATTCTATCATGTTTTTGTAAATAAATATTATCATAGCATATCTGTTGTCGTAATTTTTTCAAAAAAGAGCCTTGCATAATTATTCCTTCGTTTAGTTCCTCAAGCAAAACAGACCAACTCAAATTTTAAACGGGTTCTTCATCGCACTGTCGTTTCAAGTTTTAAAAGTTAAAAAATCTTAAAATATCTACACTGGAGCTTAAAAAACTGGTGGGCAATGTATGAGTGACAGATGAACACTTGGAAATTAAAGGTGGCAAAGACTTCAAACTAGAGATGGAACGAAGCGGCATTTGGCCGAAGCGCCGAATACCGAAGCTTCGGCCGAAGCTTCGGCTGGTGCACATATTGAAGTTGTTGGATTAAATGCATAATAAATGCGTAGAGTTTTATACTTTTCTCCATATGTTTTAATATTCTTAGCGTTACACAATATTTTCAGTTTACTGTGGCATTCTTAAATTGATTTCATTAATTAAAGTTTATTTTTATTTTGGTTGTTTTTATTTTAATGTTCTTAGTATTACACAACATTTTCAGCTTACTGAGTCATTCTTAAATTAATTTCACTAAATAAAAGTTTTCTTGTTTTGTTTTGCTTTGTACTGCTAGTACAAGAAAAGACGACATTACTATTTTTGTATTACAAATTAGTAGTAGGAAGCTCTACTTGGAACATGAAAAGCTCAGTCTGCAGTTCAGTTGATGTTTTATAATAAAACAACTGATATGATGATGTATTATACCATAGAACTACCCAATCTACTACTATTTACGTTGTGTTATATATTTATCTTAATATTCTTAATGCAAAATGCTTCAGTTTTTGGTGAATTCGGAAAAAATAGTAGGGTAAAAGCACCAGTAGTCGGCAATTTAAGAGATATTTTGTTGATCTTGGCTAACTTAGAACTTTCAGCTATCAATACAGTAACAAAAACAAGGTAAAACTTTAGGATGAACCTTTCTGTTAGTGAATCATCTACTTGTTTCAGAAATTAAAAAAAAAAAAAATGTGTTAAAATCCAAGCTGTTGTCAACACTAGTAAATGCTCCAGTAGTCGGCCACAGAATCGTCTTACCTGAAAAATAAGCAGAATCGCAATCTTGGATGACGGGCACACCGTTTAAAATGAAATGACTCATTACTAATTCAAGAAAAAGTACCCGAAACTCAACTGCCACTGGTTGATGATTGAGGATAAGTACATGAATGTGTGAATGCGTCATATGTGATTTTGAATTAAAAATGTACTATTTATGAGGAGTTTTTGTCATTGTGGCCGACTACTGGAGACTGGCCGACTACTGGAGCACTTACCCTATCATGCATTCTTTTTTACTTGACTTTCATTCACTGCATAAATTTCAGGCCGAAGCGGCCGAATCACAACTCATGCTTCGGCTCGGCCGAAGCTTCGTTCCATCTCTACTTCAAACTTATTATTTTAGATTGAAACTTTAAAAAATAACTAAAAATTAATAATGCTCTAATTAAAAACTTGATTTATACTATAAACTTTTTAACTTGACTTATTTGTGCTTTTAGACGTTGCTTTTTGCTTTTTAGCCTACTTTCCCGTTAAAAATAAAAGAAAGACGAAAAAAGTATTAAAAGTAGCTTAATGCATCTAAAAAATATCGCCAAGTCCAAAAAATATCGCCAAGTTAAAAAATATCGCCAAGTCAAAAAAAAATATCGCCAAGTGAAAAAAATAAAAAGGTAAAATGAATATCGAAAAATTAAAAATTTGAAAGTAGGGTATTGAGATGGGGAATTTGTGTGTCGGTCGGTCGGTCGGTCGGTCGGTCGGTCGGTCGGTCTGTCTGTCCCCCCCTAATAACTTTTGAATGAACAGTCCGATTTGGACAAACTTTTTTTTGTTGGAAAGATCTCGGCGAGTACAGCTCATTCCCATATTTGATTTTTTGATTTGAACAATTTTTGGTTCAAATTTGAGCCGTTCAAACAACCGGTCCCGCGATACTAACTTTTTAATGAACAGTCCGATTTGAACAAACTTTTTTTTGTTGGAAAGAACTTTTCAAGGATACTTCATTCCCGTATTTACATTTCCGATTTGAACAATTTTTCGTTCAATATTAAACCGCTCAATCAAGCTGTCACCCCTAATAACTTTTGAGTAAACAGTCCGAAAAAAAATGACTGACTGTGCAGACGATTTTTTGTTTATTTATTCATTTGTTTTATTGAATTTATTATTATTATTATTATTTTTTTTGGCAGACGATTTTTTTTGTAACAAAAATGTTTCATTCACGAGGGCATTTTATTCTTTATTTATATTTAACAACTGGCAACGGATTAAAAGTGAAATTCGAGACATTTTATCAACGGACGAGTTTTTTTTTTCTTTTTTTTTTTCTTTCTTTGATAAAATGTGTTTTGATGTACTTTGTACTTTTAATTTTTTTTTGAAAACAATTGAGGAATTTTTCTATGGAAGAACTGTAACAGTTACATTCTTTAAAAGGTGCGACAAAACTTTATTTATTCATTTATTTACTTTTTATGTGTCTATTTCATCTGATGAGAGGGGTATATTTTGCTTTTAGAAATCAGCTTCAAGTGCTAAAAAGGTATGTTTGACATAATTTTTAGTCTTAGATAATCAAGAGAATAATGATCAGATGCTAGAATGCCGATGTCGATGTACGGGAAAGTAGGCTCGTTTAGTTCTTGACAGAACTTCTTGTTACTCAATGCTCTAATACCAACACACGAAATATAAAACTCAAAACAAATCCGCACAAAATATAGAATATTGTTTTATCAAGTCGTGTTAAATATTTTTGTTGCTACAGAGCCGTTCACACTCTTTAAAATAAGGTATAATATTTTTTTTTAAACTCAATGAATGAAAATTCCAACATAAAATAGAATTAAGGAAAAGGAAGCTCACTTTCGGAAAGCAATAAATCATTAAATCTTGGCGCTGTTTTGCCAAAACTTTGGCACTAAAAAATGCAATCTTGTTTTCAAATAATGCTCAATAACTTTTCGCGCCCGCCGTTCTCTCAAGATGGAGCAAGGTGAATGGTAATTGAACATATTTCTGCTATTTGAAGATGTTGAGCAAGAAATCAAATGGAAGCTGGTATGTACTGGGAGCAAACATTTGAAAGTAATGGAGTCGTTGCTTTTATTTTCTTTTTAATTTGGAGTATTTATGTAAAACAGGCAGAAAGCATTTTTTTGGGTGGGAATAACAACAATCATATGTTTTCTCATCAAAATTCTAACTTCCTTTATCCTGCTACTGATACTCTAAAATATAATCGTTAATTTTTCTTGAAATATTTGATCCATGAAATACAACTCAGAAACACAACCAGGGTAGTATTCACTCCCCAGAAACCGTGGCGCAGTAGCCGTGCTCACGAAACATGAAACCGAAATTTATTCAAGCTGAAACGTGATCATTTTTTTTTTTTTTTTTTGAAAATATACGATTTTTTTAACCACCAGATTGCTTTGGATTGTTTTAATTAACCCCCGACACACAAAGGAAGGGGGGTTATGTGTTTAACGTGTATGTGTATTTGTCGATCTGTGTACCTGTCTGTGGCACTTTGCAGCCTAAACGGATGGACCGATTTTGATTTTTTTTTGTTCGAAAGGGGAGTTGATCGAGAGTGTTCTTAGCTAGGTTGCGTCTTCGGATGGTATTAATTAACGAAGATATTAATTAAAAACCATTAAAAGGTTTTTCGGGACTTTAGCATTAAAAACGTACTTCAAAACTTAAAAAAATAGCACCAAATGAAAGAGAAAAATTTTCTGCGTCTGATACGATGTAATTGGATCTTCCATGTTCTATAGAACGCGAGTTATAGCGTTTTTTTAGCAAATGCAGCTTAGCCTTTATTTACGCGATCGGAACCGTTTTTATTGTTGGCAGACAAGGAAAGCAAACTCTAATAATTTATTAAAATATTTATCAGTTGCCAGTTTCTATTTTTTAACAAATAAAATACTTGTTATTGCTTTTATAGTTTAAGGCTTAGTCGGGGGTTTTGAAATTTTTAATTTAGTTTTAACTTGTAAAGTAAAATGAACTCCACTATTTTAATTAGAAAAAAACTGGAACATCAAACTACTCTTACAGCTCCAGGCGCTTCGTCCTTGTAACGGGGCAATCATTTCAGAAATGTAACAGTGCTTGTTGCAATTCAGCATTACTTGCATGGATCTTGCTGCAAGGATAAAGAGTGCAACACCTTGATGCAAATTTGTCTGTGTTCTCTGATGGAGCAACAGGTGGTACTATCTACACTGCAAAAAATGAACTTGTTTTTACCGGCAGCAGAGGTTCCAGTTTAAAACTGTAAAACCACACTAATAAACTGTAAAACTAGCAATTTTACAGTTTATTACTGTAAAATTAGCAATTTTAGTCTATTACCATACAATTCGCTGTATTAGACTGTAAAAACAACAGTGTAATACTGGTAGCAGAGGTTCCAATTTAAAACTGTAAAATGCACAGTACTAAACTGTGAAACCAGCAATCTGATAGTTTATTACTGTAAACTAATAATTTTACAGTCTACTACCATTAAATTAACAATTTTACAGTTTATTGCTATAAAAGTAGCTGCATTATACTACAAAAATAAGATCTATTTTTTGTAGTGCATGCATAGATGAAAAAATGTACAAAATTAAATGGTACAAGATAAGAGACATGTGACAGCTCTAAAGAATAATAACTAAACGGTGCTCAAAGTCGTGATTCCACTAATAACATGTCCTAGAAAGCAAGCACACTGTTTTTTTATTTTTTCAATCTTTCATCCTCATTTAGCCTTAATATCAAGAAAAGTTTTGAACTTTTACACTAATTACAGCAAATATGTTATGTGACCATCACGAAAGGTTCATCTTTTTCATCATTATTTTTAAAAAAGTATCACATGTCCTATGAGTTATTTGCAACAAAAGCTAATAAGAGATAATTGAACTTATTTATTTGCCAATTTTGGGTTCTTTGCATTGGTTTTTCCTACGTATCAATTACATCTGAAAGCAAAACACGTTTGATTACACGACTCACATTTGGGCGATTGAAGCTATAGATATAAATAGTATCTATTTCATTTGAGTCTATCTGCATACCAAATTTTGCTTAAATCTGAATATTAATTTTGGGGTAGGGCAATCACAAAATGACAAACTAGTCCGATTGGAATTATTGATGCCGGTATGTGCGATATGAACATATTTAAAGCGACCAATTCCTATTTGGACTCATCCGTATGGAAGCTTTTATTTAATTCCTTGTATTATTTCTTTGGACATAGTGTTTCTGAAAACACTCGGGAATCCGAGTAGACACATCTACCCGATTTAAGGCGGAATAAGTACGGCTTCAGGTTAAACAAGCACCACAAAGGTTGAAGTCCGATTCAGCTCAGAGCGCTCTGTTCTTTTGATCCAGACCAAGGGCCGAGCAAACCCATGGTCTACTACCCCCAGAGGTATCATTTCACTTGGAGGACTTTGTGACCACGACCCTTATTTTACGTCACACAGCTACTATTAGTAGTTTATCTTTGATCGGCTAGGATTGAACCCGGGACCCTCCGATTACGAGTCCGACACCTTACCGATCGGGCTACCACGAATGATTTGACATATGTCAAATTACTATGTAGTAATTGCAGCTAACGAAAAATTCGCTTGATTACAACACTCTCATTGGAGCGATTGTGGGTTAAAAAAAAAAAAAAAAAAACTCCGTTAACTATCTGGATCCATCATACAAAGCTTTTGTTTTCAACTGTTTTCAAACATAACTGTCATGCTTTAGGCTAAAAACTTTCGACTGCGTAATCCTAATTTGAGTAGTTACTGTAAAATTTAATCATCATCAATTTTAATTGAGGCTCCCATGTGTATATCCATTTTACTTTCTTCTCTTGCATGCGATGCAACAACCACATATAACGTAGAAAACATTCGATTGCATTTCTTCTTTAGAGCCGATCCGCGCCAAATATTAGGTAGCTCTCACTATCTATAAGGTTCAAAGTATTCATCCGCATACAGCGACACACACGCACAGACTGGCATAAAATGTGCTCTGTACTTCCAAAATAAATCAAAATTTGAAAATTTAAAACTTCCCTTTATTTCCGAATTTTGCTGTTTGCGTGATTGGAAAAGATCCCCGTGATATCAGTTACAATGGATAAACACATAGATACATTTAGTTCGACACAATGGTTAGTTTAGATTTTTATAGGAGCTTCGTACCACGTTAATAGTTGCGACTAGAGTCGCTATATATTTAGAGTATAATATAGTCTATTTATATCCGCTATTGTCTTTGTAGTGGCTTTAATTGTGTCTAACAAACTCCGTATAATAATGTAAAATAGATTCCTTCTAAAGACCTCCCACCCCCCTTTCGCCAAAATATTAAAAAGTTCCAACCATTTTTAAGTCGAGTATTACAGAACATTTGAATTTTTCCTTAATTCTATTTTTTTTTCTCTTGTTCAATCAATTGCGAACAGTAAAAGATACAGGCAAGTTTGTAATACATCAGGTGCACTCTTAAAATTTCAGGAAATTTACAAGGTAAAGTGCTTTTGTCAGACGCATGTAGCGAAAACACAAATCTTTTTTTAATTGTCTTTTCTTTTTCTTATTTTTTACTACAGAAGCTAGTCAACTTTACATACACAGAGGATAGTGACCGAAGCGTCGCTACCTTTGGAGAAGGGGATACATACGAGAAATTTACAACACAAAGAGAAGGAAAAAATGTCCTAGGCACCTCCATCACACGAAAAAAATGCAATTAAACACGCCTTTAAACTAATAGTGTGAATTAAGGAGAGCCTCAAAAACCCGTATTTTATGAAGCTTTTCAAAAGTCTAAAACCTAAAAATCTATACTTACTGAGGTTCAACCTTAGAGCAGGTTAACTAAATTATACCTTTATTTCTTCTCAAAGGGTTCAAATTTGAAATGAATTTGTTAACTTTATTTAAAAAAATAACTTTATACTTACTATTATTCTTTTTTACTGTCGACAAGAAATAAAAAAACTTGCCCAACGACTAATAACAAACGACAGAGTAAGTAATAAATTTATAAAAATTAAGTACATACATCACGGAAGAAGTTTTACAATAAAATATGCAGGTAAACTGCTAATTGGTTACACATTTTTAATTTTTGTACTGTAAAATTTTGCAGTGAAGTAGGATTTTACGGTAAAAAGTACTGGCAAGGAAGATACTGGTACTTTTTCTAATAATTTTGAGAATTTTTTAATAGTATAGTGGTGGTTAAAAGGCATCACCCTGTTCTCTGACGCAGGAAACAATAGAAAACAAAATTAAAGGAATGCTTATCACACCGTAGGCAAGCTCAAAACGAAACTTAACAGCGGAACTTCGATGAGATGCAGTGGCAACACTGCGTCAGTGACGTAATCGATCGATAAGTGCGGTTGAAAACATATCTCTCTCTCTCTCTCATTCTTCGAAGTCGAAAATACAAATGAGCATTTTATTTAGTAAGTATACTTCAATATTTTAAAAGTTCTAAGTTCATCTTATTTCTCCATGTATTCATCTTTCCTATAAGTACAAATCAGTAAATACTATGCAATTCATCAAATATATTTTTCGGAGCAAACTGCTCTTTGACGATTAAAAGAATATATTCTTGAATGATATTTTAAAACGTATTGCACTTTTTGGAAGTTTCCTCGACCAACATTTGTTAATTTATTTATTTTAAGAATTCAACATCGTAGTGGGACTAGTAAAACCTGGCGGTAAAGCAGTTTTTCATGAATACACACATAAACGTTTCTATATTGGTTAATGACACAGAAATATCACTGCGGATAGAAAGTACGAAATAATGATACTTCTGGCTACAATACGATCGAAGGGAAATTGAAAAAAGTACAATATTAAAGCAACTTTTCTTTTTGTCATGCATTAAACATTTCATACATTAGTTGCAGCTTAAAGGAAAGGAGCAATTAAAACGTAAATTTTTAAAACAAAGATTTTCTTTTACGTTTGCACTTTTTTGTCAAAATTAAAAGGATTAGTGTTTGAAATAGCATTTTAAATAATTTTTCAATTAATGTGCGAAATTGATCACACTTTAAAAATATGTTCACTTAAGACACTAAGATATTACGCTATCTCTTTCAAACCGGTTTAATTAGACTTGGTTATAAGAATAATGTTTAAACTGCAACTGAATGTTTTTAAGCAAACAAAGAAGGTTATTATTACTTTGCTTCATTAAAGATTTAAAGAAAAAAGAAAAAAATGGAGAAAAGAAGCTTTTTAAACCTGCTTTCTCGCATAAATTCATGTTTCTGAACACCCCAGTTACATTCAACAATATTTCCCTCTATTGTTGCACAATCTTTCAAAATTACTTTGGTATAATTATTTAAACCTAGAAAGCTAAGGATATATTTTTTAAAAATATATTTACAGGAACGTTTTTATTGTCTAATTTATGTGGTTTTTTATTATTTAAATTAAAAAGTTAAAATTTTGGTATCTTTAAAAATGTTATAAGTTGACCAATAATGCTCCAAGTTCCAGCTCCACTGGAAGCAGTTTCATGTACCAAATGCATACATTTGAGGACAACAAGCAGTAGATAATTACGTTATGATCAAACTCAGAATATAAGACGCTTGACTTAGGACGATACCTGGCGGGTTGAAAGAGGAGAAATTCTTATAATGGCTCAAAGCCATCAACCGCTGTCTGCAAAGCATACTGGTTTTCTTCATTCCTCCTTTTAACCCCCAAAGCAACAAGGAAGGTGTTAAAGGTTTGACGTGTCTGTGTATCTGTCTGTGGCATTCTAGATCCTAAGTGGATGGACCGATTTTGAAAAAAATTACTTTTTGTATGTTACTTTATTTTTCATTAGTGCATCCATACATGAAACGAAAAAATGATTTAGCAAGCAAAAAATATAATTAGCTATATATTATGTGCTAAGTCTTACCTAATGCGAAACATGATCTATTTTACCCCACACATGTTTTCGTGTCCTAAAAAATTCAATTTCGCAGTTTTTTCTTCAAGATTTTAGGAAATTATTCTTGAAATTTTTTTCTATGGAGTAGGTTAAAAAATTAATGTGTGCTTCCGTTTAATTTTCTTTGAATCCCAAAAGTTTTTATGATGAATAAAGTCAAGTTTCTATTACGAAAAATACTTAATCGCTAATATCTGTAACTTTAAAGTAGAAGTTACAGCTTATTTTGCATATAAAATGATGCTAGGTGCCAATATTACATAAAAATGACAACGAAGAAAAAAATTAAGAATTTGCAAATTTTTTAAAGATTTTTTTTTTAAAAAAACTGACCTATTTTACCCCACCAGACCGTACTTGTTGTTCAAAAGCGAGTATGGTAAAAGAAGGGCTCTTTTTATGTTCAAACACAAATTTAATTCTGTAAAACGTTCCTGCAGTGCGTTTTTCGAGTCCTTCATCTGCTCAGTTAGGGATATCAAAGGAAGCTGTCTCTTCCCATTGAACGAGATGTTTTATTTTGCGTAGCGCTTCGCCAGACCGCGAGCTTCATTGCTGAGGAATGTGAAGTTCTCTCCCCCCTCAGTATTTTACCTCTAGCTCAATGGCAGTAGTGAAGCCAAAAATAAGTAAATAAAAGCAATGTACACTTTGCCATAAAAGCACGCCGCCACATTAACTGGGTCTGTACCAGTACGTAACCAGATATTTGTTTAGGAGAGGGTTTTACCAAACACATTTTTCGTGAAATCAAATTTGATTTCATTTATATCTGTTTTTTATTTCCGTTCCAATAGGTTACTTAACCCTTAGTTTGGCACATATCAAAAATTTAAAAATTTTGACGAATTTTTTATTTTAGTTTTTTGGGGGTAAAATGCAGAAATATTATATAGTTAAAAAAATGTCATGGGAAAAAATGAAAAGAAAATCGGTTTTATAAATTGTGTATCCTGTAGGATACACTGCCAAAGTAGCAAATACGAATACATAAAACGTGGCTCACTCAATCACAATATCCAACTAATTTAGCACTTTTGTAGATTTTATAAACAATAAAAATAATAAGCAAATAATAAAAAAATAAAAGAGAACATACCTGTAATCGACGTGACGCCATGCTGTCTTGGTAGAACACACTGTAACACTTATAAACTTAATACTGGACGCGTTGCTTTGTAAATAGCCACAGTAAAGACAAATGTTGAAAAGAAGGTTCGAATAATGCTATAGGTTAAAAGCCAGCCCCCTAGAGGGCGCCTAATTCAAATTTAAAAATGTAGAAAGTGATGTATCCTGTAGGATACATTGCCAAACTAAGGTTTAAACAAGGGTTTTCTGTTTTAACGCCATTACCAGCGCCGGACTGGCTATGTGGGAATTTGGGAAAATGTCAGAAGGGCCGGTCCTTTCCTAGGCCAAAAAGGGCCGGCCCATATAAACCAGACTTTTCTTTTTATCAAAAAAAAAAAAGAAGTAATTTCCGTAAAACTAACAAATACAAGGCCGCCGAGACGGCAAGAGCAAAATTTCTAGAGTTCGACTGCAGAAAGGGAGCGGGCCATATATTTCTAATGTTTGAAGAAAGGGCCGCCAAAGCAAAAAACTAGCTGATGAACTTCAACGCGAGTATATCAACAATCTACTGTAGATGTACTTCTGAATGACCAACAGTTTAGGTCAATTGTCTGTCAGATGCTTATTATTAGAATTGTTCGTAGCCATCTGTGCATGGTTCTCTTTTGTGCCTAGTTAGCAAAAAGGATACGAAGTCTTGTGCCATCTCTTGCCACCTGCTAGCCCCGGGTGTAATAAGACGTTCGTCAATGAATACAGTTCTTCATCGTTCAGACGCCCTTCTTGGGGTAAACACTTGACAGCATATTTGAATCGATTATTTCGAAAAGGGAATATCTCTAAAATTTAAAATTTTTCATGGGAGCAAAAAAACTAATTTATAAAAAACGAAGAAGCTTAAAAGGGCTAATTATTGCAATGATAGAACTGCAGAGATGTTCCATTTTCACAAGAATAACATGTTTATACGTTAATAACAGAATGCCATTAAAAATTGATTTTGAAAAAAAACCGAGATGTTACCTTTTCAAAATAATCGATTCATTTGCATTTTTAATTTTTTTAATAAAAATATTATAATAAAAATCCCTTCAAAATGGGGACAAAAACGTAGGCCTCTGGAATACGCTTTAAATAGATATGAAGTTAAAATACAGTCAGCAGGGTTTAAAATTTTATACTGAATACTAAGATTAAATTTTGGAGCTATCAATTTGAAAAATTGCCGATCCTCCAAACGTACCAAAAGATAACCTACAATACAATTGCGGTTTTTTTCTATTTCTTTTTAAATTTCAAAATATTTTTCGGTTTTATCCCCCACATCCTTTTGCTCCTATATCATCAAGGGTCTTCTAAAACTGCTTGCTTGGAGCTAAAATTTCGAAAACGAATTTTCGGGAGAATGTCTCCGATCCCATTCTCCATCCTAATCGGAGATGATTAGATTTTCGTTTTTAAGATTTCAATTTCGAAAACGGTCTCTTCCTGGAACCTCGTTTAGATTACCACAGATTGTCTAAATTGCATTTTTAAGAAGATTAATTCGAAAATTTTCCTCGAATCCTCGTCTCCTGAATTTTGCCAAAGATCGTCTAAAACTGCATTTTTCGAGTTACAATAAAAAAAAAATTTCTGGGGGAGGACCACCTGGATCCCACATTTCTATACTATTAATTGATGTATAACAGATGCCCTTTACAAATTTCGATTCGGAAAACGGAAGGTGGAGTACCCTCCTCGAATTTCATTTTCCCCCCAACATTTTCGAAGATTAGTTTTAAAATACATTTTTAAAACTACAAAATTCGATCTGAGTAATAAATACACTCGCGATTAAACTTGTATTAAATTACATTCTGCTACTGCCCTCAGTGTGGTCTCAGTAAATAAATCTCAAAATTGTTTGGGTATAATAATTTGGAGAAGTTCATAATTTTAGTTCACTGGCAGAGCCCCCCCCCCCGGGGCTGCATCTGAAAAAATATGCCAGGGCTGAATTTTCATCCCAGTCCGTCCCTGGCCATTACCATGAACTATGTGGAAGATGGCATGTCTATTAAATAAAGAAAAAAAATTTGAAATCACACATAACTTCACCCCTGTTCAAAATTCGATGTTTGTTTAAGCACTCAAAAGAGTAGATGCTTGTACTCATGTACGTTCATTCGAAGTAATACTTGTTAAAGTAAAAACCGAAATTTCTTGCTTGGCACTGAAGAAGGAGGCTTTATGCCTTTGAAACATGTTTGCCGATTTTTAACTTGACTTATTTGTGCTTTTAGACATTCCTTCTTGGTTTTTACTCATTTGCGCACAAAGTAAACTTTTTAATTAACTTGTTAAAGTACTTGTTAAAGTGTAAAGTTGTAAATATGTGTTTGTCCCCCATGAAGTTATGTTAAATATAGAGTTTTGTACTTCCAAATTTAAAGAATTTTGATATTTTTCTCAGAGTCAAGTACTCAAAATCTGAAGGAAAGCACTGCATAGTAAGATATGATGCTGCCCAGGTCAAAATTCATGCTAGAATTTCTTTGCTAGCAAACCATCACATGCTAGATCCTAGCAAGAAAACTAGCACAAAACTACCATAAATCTTTGCTTTTTCTAGCAGACTTGCTAGCATGCCATGCAGTGTTTTGGCCCACTTTTCATGCTTTATAGCAGACAAATTCTAGCTAGCGTTGCTTTTATTTTTTGCTATTCTAGCAAGATTTCTACCATAGGTTGCTATTATTTTTTGCTAGTCTAGCAATAATTTATTACCACTAGATGCTATTTTTTGATGCTAGCTACCATCCGTTGCTTTTATTCTTTGCTTTTCAAGCAAGATTTCTAGCATATGTTGCTATTATTTTTTGCTAGTCTAGCATGATTTGTACCATCCGTTGCTTTTATTTTCTTGCTAGTCTAGCATGTTTTTTACCATCCGTTGCTTTTATTTTCTTGCTAGTCTAGCATGGTTTCTACCATAGGTTGCTTTTATTTTTTGCTAGTCTACCATATATTGTACCATCTGTTGCTTTTATCTTTTGCTAGTGTAGCTTGATTTCTACCATCCATTGCTTTTATTTTTTGCTCCCATAGCACGATTTCTAGCATTTGTTCCCTTTTATTCTTATTGCTTCTCTAGCATACATTGCTTTTGCTATTGTAGCATGATTTCCACCCCACTATTTGTTGCTTGTATAAGCAAGGATTCAACACATCATGTTTTACTTATAAACATGCATAAAATCTTTTAAATGCATACCAGGCTTATTTGAATTTGATACCTTATAACATTTTTAACTACCTATTTAGTAAAATCATATGTTCAAATTCACTTCATTTTGCTAAAGGTTGCAAAAAGCAATCTGAAACAATACATACATGCAGCTTACTAATCAAATTTGAATCCTCTCTTATCTATTTCATTGAGTTAAGGTGCATAAATATGTTAAAATGTGAGAGGAAGCGATTTTGCTTTGAATAAAATTTTAAGTTTAGTGTTTTCATAAATCTTTAAGCCTTTAACAGATGAATCTTATACTGAACAATTAATTTTCATTACCATAATCTTCTTTTTAAAACTACATTTTGAAATACAAAAATTTTTTTTAATGATTTTAACATTAAGAAACACGAAAAAAAAAAAAATCAATGAACCCTGTTTTATTTCATGTAAACCTTGAACATCAGGCTTATGTTTGTCACATACATGTAATAGGTTTCTTTTAAAGCAAAATGTTTAATCTGTTTCTTTCAATTTGCAAAGAACTGAAAGATAGAACCGAAGTCTCTTACATTGATGTAACAAGATCTGAAGCAGTTCATTACCTCTTTCCATGTTGTTCATCCAGGCTAACTTGTAACTTGAACAGGCTGCATCATAGATATTGCTGCTTAAGATACCTATTTCTTCATCAGACTGAACTAATTATACATTTAAAAGACACTAAGTATTTCAAATACATCAAATCCCCCTCCAAATGTCCATGCAATTTAATGACAAAGAAATGCTTTAATTTAGTTAGCTCTTTTTGTTATTGAGAGTTTCTCATTACAAGAGTTGCTTTTCCTCCTGCAGTTATAAAAAACATTTATTATCATTCGCTTTAAACAACATTTATTCATTTTAATGTTTAGGAATTTATTTGAATTTACTTGAAATGATCTGAAATTTTTGATGAATTTCACTTGAAAGCAAAGTATTAAAAATATTTGAGTGCATTAAGAATTTAATGCCTAAAACCTATTGGAGAGCATTTTTTGCCTTGTAAGTCATACCTCTGAAAAACTAACTTAAGGTTGTTTAGTTATCACAAAGCATTGTTTAAAACAAATATGTCACACAAAAATGAATTTAGAAAATCATACAAATCAAGAAAAAATTAATTTAAAAATAACATTTATTTTTCAAGATAAACCTTTTATTCAAAGCTAATAAAAAATTTACACCATATTGCGATCATATTCTTTCTTGAACTAAGATAGGAGCAAAATAATCAGTCTGATTTATATCCTTGTGTGCCTGAAATTAAAATAAGAACAGACATAAATCAAGCTAGTATTAAGTAAACCAAATAAATCATATCAAAACAATAATCCTCAGACTACAAGCTAAAGATAAAGAGTAATAATGCAATGGTACACTTCAAAGGCAAAACCCAATACAAAAATTGCTAAAAAGAAATATTGTTATATTAGGAGTTGAGATATTTTTTCACTCGAAAGACAAATTAAAAGACTAATTACGGCTAGCTTGTTATATTTACGAGACAATGATAATGCTTTTAAAAACTAAATAAGATAAATCAAATTGCTCGATACTGATAAAATTTACAAATACTTTCCTAAAAATAAAGGCAGAGTCGGTGGAGAGAGGAAAACATAAATGATAGTTGGTAGTTTTGAAATTTTACCTCAGAAATAATAGTTTTTCTAGAGATTTTGAAACCCACACCATACAAGCAGAAAATTCTTGCTTAATATTATGGTCTAAATATTGCATCAAGAAAGATATTTAAAATAAAGAGTTGGTTTTAATTTCCACTTAGAAATTTTAGGACGGTGCTCTGACCGATCCTTTGATGCATCTTGCCTTCTTTTCTGAATTTTTCAATGATCTCTTCTTCCTTACCCGTTTGAAATTCTTAAAAAACTAAATCAAGAAAACAAACTTTTTTTTCCAAAAAATTTTCTAGCAAGATTGGCTTTAAACAAAACTCCCTCTTCTTCACTGGAATTTCATTTGAGCATAAATCAATTTTTTTTTGTCATGCTTTTAGCATAATTTTCGCATTACTTGAAAATGTAAGACAGTAAATTTTTTAAATCATGGTTTTGCAGGTTCAAATTGTTGGCTACATGATAACAATACATAGTGAAATTAAGTCATTTTTATAATAGTGAAAAAAAAAAATGTGGTTAAGAGTTTTGGGTAAAGAATAAAATAAAAATACTTTGAAATATTTTACTAATCAAAATCATTGAATATTAAAAATATCATTGAAATCAGAAAACCCGAGTTTTTCGCTATTGTAAAATTTCCCTTAGTACATACAATAAAATTATCAGGGGTCAATCCAAGGCATTTTGTCCGGGTTTTGTTTTTGAAATTTTGCAAAAAAGTTTGGAATTTCGTGAAAACTAATATAGTTTTGGGAAAAATATTTTTTGTAAAACTAAGGACAAACCTTAAGGTGGTTTTGACAAAATGTAGTGAAACCCCAATTTTACGTTCTCCGAATCTACGATTTCCCTACATGTTATGTTTCTTTCAGCAAGTTCCTTTACTAGGTGCTTTCTACGTTTCTCCTAGTTTGCATTTCTTCTAACCCAGTCTCTTGAGAAACGTAAAATCTGGGTTTCACTGCAGATAATTTTGTCTAACTATAATTAAAACTATATTGAAATATTTAAAAATTAACATTAACAAGCATAAAAAAGGGCAGTCACAGTGGCAAAAAATGGAAAAAACTAGGAATAATGACTGCATATCAAGAAGAAGAAATACTAAAAAACAATATAATTTTGTACGACACAATTGAGAGTTAAATCAGAATATTTATTAATTTAAAAATTTCAGTGATATTAATTTGATAATTAAAGTATTTTTGAATAATTCTCGAACTTGAAACAGATTGGGGAAAATTTCTCAAAGCTTGTTTTTGTATACAAATTTGGAAAAACAAAAATCTATTCCAGTGAGAAAATTCAATTGAATTTGATGAGTCTTCTGTTTTATGAAATTAATTTCATGTTTAGTTACCATATCAATACTTTAGTACTAGTGGAACTATTTTTTTCTTGTAATCACAGAGCAACAATAAGACATTTAAGCCTCAGAACAATAAGTAATATAGCCAGGCGTGTCTGTTAGAGGGGTCAGGAGGGGCGCAATTGCCCTTTCCCCAGACTTGGAGAAATCTATCCGTTGACAAACAAATGGTCATGGTTTTGGTCGCTTTTTGATGCAATTTGCATTGAGGCTACACCCTGTGAACTTCCCCTGAAAAAATTCCAAATGACAGACCTGAAGGTAGCCCCCATTATTGTTCTCGAGCAATGATATAATACATTTTTCATGCAGTTATTTTCTCTATACATTTATATTGTCATGATATAGCAAAGCAAATCTGGCATAACTTCCCTGTTAAAAATTGATTGAAAGGTAAGATTTTGTTCTTATCACTAGTACAACTAGCAGCCATCTTCAGTTGGGGGGGGGGGGGTCATAAGTCTTCACATAAGTATAAAATAAAATACTACCACCGGCAAACTTTTAAACCAAATACAGTGACTTATATTATTGTTGTTTATGCTCATTTGCATTCTACATTCATAGCGTTTAATGAAA
Organism: Uloborus plumipes; assembly: GCA_038373865.1. Taxonomy (NCBI): domain Eukaryota; kingdom Metazoa; phylum Arthropoda; class Arachnida; order Araneae; family Uloboridae; genus Uloborus; species Uloborus plumipes. Next base: position 18,579 of record JAXGGA010019592.1, read on the forward strand.
ACGCCTTTCACAAAGAGAATAGGTTAAATGAGCATCTTGAATATTCATAAGTTCAACCTTTTTACTGTCATGCCCAAGATTAGCTCAGGCATAGCCCCAGTGGCAGAAAGTTTTATCGCTGTCTGCGACAAACTTTGACAATTTTATTATCTGTCTGCAAATTTTGAGTGTAATTTTAATATACTAGTCATATATTAAACAAGTATAATTTAATAATAACTATATATTGTAGCACTTTATCTAAAATGTAATTAAGCATCATGTATTCTTTTTCATTTTGTTTTTTACTTTTGATGTTAGGAAAGTGTAACATGCGGTCTGTAAGTTACGACCTGTTGAGCATGTCACTCAAAAAAGAAAAAGGAAAAGATGAAATTCTGATAAAAGATTTCAAAAAGAAAGGCTTCTTAACTCTTCTCTTACTTTTTTCACATGAAAAAACAAGATTGGTACAAAATTACAAAAAAGTTTAAACTTTAATTTTTAGGGGGGGGGGGGCACCATAGGTTTGCATCCTTATCACTTACACAGGTTATGAAACTCGTTGTTTCAGTTTATAATGATTTTTTTTCATTTGTTCCATTAGCTATTTCATTAATCTTCTAAAATTCTATTTGGATATCTTAAGCACTTTCTGAGATGGTTTTATTTTTTTATTTATTTTTTTTTTTTTTGTAAGAGCTATTGCATTAATGACATGGTTTAAGACAAGACATATTTAACTGTGGTTATTTTAATGAAATCAAAAAGATTTTTTTTATTAAAATGTTCATAATAATTTAGAAATTAAGACAAAATCGTATTGAGCTGTTTTTGCAGGTATTATCAGGTCACAAACTTGAATTTGATAAATATTTTAAAGACAAAAAGGGAAGACTTTAAATTAGGACTTAAAAGGAAGGGCACTAACAGTGATCAAACTATTGATTTTTTTTAATGACCCATTGAGCATAAACTAAAATCGTTTCAAAAAAAATTAGCGATTTTTTTTTTTTTTTTTGCCTTTCTGTGTTTTAAAAGTCGCCAAAAAAAAAAAAAGAAGACTAAAATTACCATGTGCATAAAGATCGGTGGTAGAGGGGGGGGGGTGACCTTGGCAAAAAATCACTTCACATCAAACATGGAGAAGCCAATTTTCTAAGCATGAATCCAACAAAAATCAAGTTTTGTTAATAAAGCACCGATTGATTATAATCGGGGGGGGGGGGGGGA
>JAXGGA010019593.1:0-19788 GCA_038373865.1 Uloborus plumipes
GTTCATACACGTGTTCATACTTATTTTTGTTTCGTTCTTTTTCCAGCGTTGCCAGACGTAGTATTTTTGATACTACGGTAGTATTTTTTTTGGCCCAAATAAGGAGCGTAGTATTTTTTGGCAACCCTGTTTTCAATATACTAATGACTTAATTAAAAGATTTGGCGGATTTTTTTTTTTTTTTTTCATTTTGATAGATTTCGCATTTTAGCAATATTGATTTTGGCAACGTTTGGAAACAGTAGTTGCCCGTCTATCGCCCATTTAGCGAGAAAGGGTTACCCAAACCACAAAGATTAACCAAATATCGTATAAATTGCGAGATTGCATCGTTCTTTTTAAAGTGTTTCATTTCGGCAAATGTATTGTTTTGTTTTTAAAGCTAGGAAAGGAAACTTTCTTCTTCTTTCAAATTTTGGTAAGATTTCTGTTGGTTTCTGTGAGCAACAAAATTGTTCTTATTTTCTCTTTTGGCTTATTTTCGTGCATCTCCCCTTGGGGTTGCATTTGAATGTCCCAAGGGTGTGTTTTACCCCTTTTATGGAGTAAATCAATCAGTGTTAATTTCAATGCAGACACAAGTGATATGAATTAGCGCGACCACTTGGCGATATATCGCCAAGCCTTCGGTCGCCAAGTATTTTTCGCCAATTTGGCGATTTTTTAATTTCTTTTTTTTTGGGGGGGGGGGGTTCAATTTGGCGCTATTGGCGATATTTTGCGAAAAAGCCACTAAATGATGTTAAGATCGGCGATATTTAGGAGATTAATCATTGTAAAACTTTTTTTGCATTGTTTTGTGGCAAACTAGGGATATAAATGATTGAATTTTTGTCTTAATCACTCCAAGCACTATTTTGGCACTTAAGTCATCTACTAAGAAATTTACACATAAAAAGAAGTAGTGTGGGGTCCATACCAGATTTTTATATCATGTACTTTGAAGGAATTATAGTTGAATTATAACTAAAATAGAGCATTTTTTCTGCTATATCAATTATTTTACAAATGTACTTTTAATTTTATACCACGGGCAAAACCGTGCGGGTACCGCTAGTATTTAATAAGAGCAATTACGTTGAAAAAGACAAAAGTGTGAAGAAGTACATCACTAATTGAAAAAGTATCGCCAAGTTGCGGCAACACTACATTACCTGACCCGAGATCTACTCGGCTCATAAAACAATGGATCACGTTTCTAACTATCCACCAACTGTAAAACGTATAGACTGAGAATGCCCAAGCCACTGAAAAGTGAAATCAAAGCGATCTTACTATTGAGTAGAAAGATAAACTCTTAACTTTATCGAAAGACAATAAGAAATTTTCAATTTCATGCGAATTACTTTTAACTTTCGCGTCCTTTCGAATTTAAAAAAAAATACAAATTTACGACTGTATACTTGGTTATATGAATCTAAATTTTTCCTTTTTTGCTGATATAACAAATGTAGATATTTTACCTCACGTATATATTTCTCATTAAATATAGGGGAGAGTGGTAATGAATGGGCCATGGTGATGAATGGGCCACTAACAAAATATAAAAAAATATTTGCATGATTTTTTTTTTGATGCCACCAATAGATGTAGCTATTTGTTCTACTAAACTCATCCAATTTTCATTCGTTTGCGCTGAGCCATTTTTAAACTAGAGTGGCATGGTCCAGAATCTGACTGAAAAGTAAGTTTTTCCCTTTTTAGTAAAACATTTCCTAGCTAAAATGTACCAAGGATTTCACTGCATACGTATGTATAAGCTAGTCTTTCCATATCTATAAACAAATCTTAAGATGTATTTTGATGTTATCTAAATTCAATGTACTCAAAAAACCTAAATGTTTTCTAAAAGTATAGGTGGGGCTGAATGGGCCACTATGTCATGGTAATGAATGGGCCACCTAAATATTGTGTTTCTTCCTTTTCTTTGGATTTTCGCATTAATATGAAACACAACTGACTCTCATAGATAGATTAAGATTACTGTCGTCAAAATAGGTTTGTAGTAACTTCTAAATATAATTTGCAGATCTATATTATATTCCTATAGTACAATAGACCTCTGGTCACAGTGCGTGGCTTGTAAAAGCCCCCCTCTCTCCTTCATATTATATTCCTCACAGTACAATTTCATTTTCTTTCTTGGTAACTTAAGTTAGATATTTCTTATTCCAGATGTCTAGTAAATTTTTTTAAAAATTTTTGAATTTTGACAAGTTTGAAAATGAAGATGAAGTTTTTGAAAGTGATTTTTAATATTATTTTTGAATAATATAAATGTGTTAAATCATAGTGTGTATTATCTGTTATTTTTTTTTATATATTTGATGTTATTTATTTCTAACAATCTCATTATTTAGTCATTTTTATGCTACAATTGGTATGCATCAGTTTTATTTTAATTGCATCAGTCTTGATGTTTTTATAATTTTAAATCAGTATGATTTTGTATCATCATGTCAAGTGCCACATTTATTTTGTCATATTCAGCAAATAAAAGATTAAATCCAGATGTTTTCATTGAATTCATTTAGTGGCCCATTCATTACCTTCGATGGCCCATTCAACCCCATAGGTGGGGTTGAATGGGCCAAATTTCAAAATTTTTATTTTCTATTATAATTCATTATAGACAGGTGCTAATCCAACTTTTATGACTCTTTTAGATAGCCAGATAAGTAAAGTAACTAAAACACCAATTTAGAGTTAAAACAAAGAGTTAGAAAAAATTACAAAAATTCAAAACCAAAAAGTGGCCCATTCATTACCACTCTCCCCTATACCTAACATACATTTTCACAAACCCCTTCCCCCATTTCTTTAGGTCTGAAAGCGTACCCTCCACTGATACACAAAATCCAGTACCACTGCGGGAAACTATTTTTAAAATATATTATAAGTATTTTGTATGTTATTACAAGACTTTTAGACTATCAAGCCTGAAATGCAATTGCAAGTAATTTTTTGAATTTTTTGAAGTAGACATTTTTGTGCTTAAAAATAACACACATTTTGCTAACGCGCGGAATAGCAGTTATTTTATGCGCAAAATGTGCGCATTTTTAGAGAAAATAGGGTATGTACTTATCTGTCTGCACAAAAAGTGGATATAAAGTGCATAAAAAATACACTTTTCGAGGTTGGCAAAAATTTTGCCCTTTTGATGATCAAAGTGTGCGCAATGTGCTTTTTTTTTTTTTGCAAAAAAAAGTGCAAACATTTTCTAGTTGGGATATAATGAAAAACCCTGACACTATACTTTAAAACTTTTGAAATTAATGGAAAAGAAAAAGGCAAGAACATTTTCTTCGTCCTTGAGGTTCTATTTCAAAATATGTATATTTATAATACTACTACTAGACATAATATTTCCAGTTATTCAAACATATTTCATTGAGGTCTCTAATACAGGACTACTTTGACATTTTTTTTTGTTCCTACTTAACCTGCAAGATCTTCACATTCGCAACCGATCATCTTAGATGTATACTTCCAGTTGCAAAACTGTTCTAAGTAAGGAGCAAAGTTAAGGTAATAGAGATGTTTGAAGCGGCAAAAAATATTTTAACGCAACCATGCAACTGCTGTTTAAAATCCTACAGTTTAGATTATATATAAAGGTGGGAAAAGGTCAATCAAAGGGGACAGCAGTTTTATAGAAACTACTTCATGGTCCTAGGACAACGCTCTATAATACGGCTCTAAGTCCTCTAAAGCTATTCATTGAAGTAATGTACCATAAAATACAGAACAAAAACTTATTTTTCCACAAAAAAAAAAAAAAAAACACTTTTTAGACTAGTAGTTCCCAAGGAGACGATCTTCTCCAAAGGGGCGATTTGACTCTTCAATGATGCAATGAACTCTTGAGGGCCAAAGGGAGGCGATAACTCTTTGAACGATTAAATAATACTAATGAATAGGTATTGAATATCGGGATTGAAAACTTATAGGGTAAAATGTGGTAAAATGACGACCTGTATGACCTTTCCATCCCAACCCTAAACAGCATGCTCGAAGCCTTTGTCTGCTCATCGCCCCTCTTTATTTATTCCCCAGTTGGAAAAGCATAAAATAAATCTTAATGATTATTTTGAAGGGAGACTCCATGCTTCCAACATACTCCCTAATTAGTCTATGTTGTTTCTACCCGTCAAAGAAAAGCATTATGTACTATTAAAAGGGTAAAAAGCAGTGAGTTACCTCGCGTAAGTCAGCGCTAAGGTAGTAAGACAGGAACATTACCTACCGTAAAACATACCTTAAACATAATTTTTTCAATGTTAGAAAACACGAAACATGAATTTTTGAAATATGACTTTTCAATTCACACTATTCAAATTATAAACAATTCCCTCTTTGGGATTATGTTTAAAACATTGTTTCACCGAAACTCTCTTGGCGCTCTTTTGGCGCTGGTCAATCACCATGGCAACCCCTGTAAGGATGCGGGGGATGTTCGCTCCCTACCAGACCGGAGTTTTCTCTTCTCGCGGGATGAGCGGGAGTTTTCGGATGATATCCCTTCAGAGCGTATCGGCTTGTTTCCGTAGTTGAGTTTACGTCTAGAAATTAGTTTCGCTGTGAGTTTGAATTCAGCTATCTCTTTCTGGTGGTGACAAGATTATGGTGACCAAAAAATAAACAATATGAATGGTAAATTTTGACCGGACGTTTAAAACGGTGTTGTATGTTTGTGTTTTTGCGCTCTTGAAAAGGACTAATTCAAGGGGCGTATTGTTCAGCATCATTAATAACACACTAATAATTCGTTTTAAGTGATGATATTTGATTAGTGTGAAAACTTTAAGTCTTTCATTATGGACCAGTTATGGTCATAATGTGTTTGATTGCAGTGGTAAGTAATTTCATAATAAATTATATATATTTTTGAGTTCTTTTGTGTATTCTTAAGTGATATAATTGCATGAAAATTTAAGAAATATAAATTCAAGTAATTAGTAAATTTGTGTAACAAAATATCCTGTATGTTGCAATAATTTTTACACTTTGTTACATTTTTAAACCGGAGCGCCCCCCGGTAAAAACATGTTCCTACCATCTTCAGGAAACTTTTGTCTTACTTAATCATGGTTTCGTTTTTCCCTTTGTTACTAGGTAAAAATAAATAAACGAGCAATACAACCTAAACTTTTATTGAAATGATTTATCACTTACGGAGAAATATTGAACTTCGACAAAGTTTCCAATTTTGTTTCATTTTTCTAAGCAAAATATATAATGCTGTTAAGTATTCTATGCAAAATGTGGCAATTTTATTCTTGTTACATTTATTGTTGAACTGTAAACAAAAGCTGCTATAGAAGACTTTTATTTAAAAACTACTCTAAGTACTGTTTAAACAAGTTAAGGTACACTTAAAAATTTGTTTCATTAATATTTCCCTTTGACCATATTTTTTATTATTTCAACTTCTGTTTCTGAATTAAAATACTATTGAAAATGAATAGTGTATAAAAAAAAGCATTATTGATTAAAAACTCAACGCAAATAGTGAACGGTTCAGGTTTGCTTTAAAAAGCTTCCCCCTATCTCTAATTTAAATATTTGGTTACAAATTTTTGATAATGTGTAAACTTCTTTTCTATACAAATTTTATTGCATAGCAGGTTGAGCGCTGCTTTGCCAATAAAAATGAAACTTTTATTTTAACTAAGTCAAAAATCATCCCATTGACTTTATTATAAAAAAGCGCAGTATTTTCTCTAAATTTTGGGAAAGAATAGTTCCTATTTTATGCCTACTGCTGCTTGTGTTTCATTAAAAAGTAATTAATTTACTTTCGATCTTTAGCTAATTGTATTTCAAATTTCATGAAACATAATTTTTGATAGAATGAATCATTCTTAAAGTACATGACGTAGACGCTGAATCGTTGTTTGCTTTTCCGTTTTTATTTACGTCGTTCAGGTAAATAAATTATCATATTTAAGTGAAAGAAAAATGAAAATTATCGCTAAAAATTTAATAACTATATCAGTTTGTTCAGAAACGGGCTTTTTATGTTGTTTTTTTTTTTGCATTTTATGCCGATGTAAATTTTTCTAACAATGCATTAAATTTTCCTAATGTATCTACTTATACTTTATATTTGTGCAAAGTACGCTCATAAATTAAAGACTATTTTTAAAGCATATACCTGTATTAAAAACTGTGAGTTGACTGTTTGCTCTGTTTTAAAAAAAGAAAATGTAATCGAGAACCAAAAGACACCTTTTGTGCGTGTGTGTGCGCCTGATCGCTTACATCAATTTGCTCTGAAATTCCTTACGGCAAAAACATATACTTACGAATAGTAGTTTTGTAATTATCTGCATTCCTTTTTATCTTACTCGTATAAACATAAAACAAGACACAAATCTATTTTTGGACTTTGTAATGGAAAAAAAGCATTTTATATATTGAGTTTTTTTATTGAAACTTAAAACCTTTATTTTTTTTACTCCTACGTACGTATTTAGCGTAATCAAAATAAAAAAAAAGTTAACTTTTTTTTTCCTGATACAAAAATTTTACTGGGTGATATCTGTTTGCATTTTTTCCATGAAAAAAAGAGGTGCAATCGAAAACTACCTCTGCACATGCTAATCAAGATTCTGCTACTCATATTTATTGTTTTTTAAATTAAAACGAACTTTTTTACTTAAAGATTTTAATTACTATTTTTTTTTTTAATCCGGCAATAATGAAGAATCAATATTACAGCTGCGTTATGCTAAAACAAAATGTGCAAAAATATTTTAACTTGTACAGCATAAATAGCAGATTAATATCAAGCGAGAGTAAATCTGCTACATTTACTGAACAAGCTAACATTTTCTTTTTTTGTCATGCATTTTAATATAAAAAAGCTCTTCCCCATTCTTCCTACCTTTCTTATCCTCTCGGTTCTCCCCCTACCATTAAATAGGTCAGTGTAAGTTTGAATGCTTTATAACAGGATAACAAACTATCAAATAAATATGGTTTTTTTCCTACTACACCTCTGTTTTTATTATTAAAAGTAACGAAATATAGAAAAAAATCCGTTTTTCTCTTAAAGTTTCTATTCTTATTTCTCTTAAAACTATAAAAAGAAAAATCATGTTTATTGTTTATATTTAGAGAAAACTTCAAACATTCAATGTTCTTTTTATATAGTAAAACCTCTTCTCAAAACGGCTACTCCTTTGTTCCGTGAAATTTTGCCCGCTCAGACAGGGTGGCCGCTTCAAAGGGTATTCGCTGCAATTGCTCGATAATTTATCCACTAAATCATAAGTCTAACACATTTTTTAAATTATTATTTAAAATGAAACTTGATACTTTTCTTAAGGTAAAATTGTATTTTATTTAATATCTTACATTACTATCCCCTGGACTTCCATCGGAACGCCCCTACTCTCGGTCGAACTCTTTGATATTTTTGCAGATCATTGACCAACAAATAAGCGTAACTAACATTTTTACGCCAACATTATTACAGTCCGTCAACAGAGAAATAAGACCTTCCCAGAGCTGATCTTGAACTGAAAGGTAGAAGATTCGAAACAGAAAGAAAACATATTTTTTTGGAAAAATTAAAACGATGAACCTTCTCAGCGAGCGCTCAGAGGGGTTGGGTAGCCACTGCTAGATGAGTTTTTACAATAGGTCTATGGGATAAAATATCCATGCTACGAAAAATTGACCGCTAAGAGGAGTGGCCACTCGAAAACATGTATAACATGAAAAGATAGAAAAATATGTAGAAGGAAACATGGGTACACTGGATCAGGAAGCTTTTATGGTAAACGATACTGTAAAATGTAGCGTTTACAGTACAGAAAATTTTTACAGTGAATTGCACCGATAAAAAAATTGCGATTGCAGCACCAGTTGACTTACTGTGAGATGCACATGACATCCTATTTCCGTTCTTCTTATGGGTCTCATAGTAAAGCAGTGTGAAAAGATTGGGGCCCGTGTTCGATCCATGTCGTTCGTATCTCGCGCTTTTTATTTCTCGTTTTCTCTTACGTAAAAGTTTACAGTAAAAAAATACTTTACGGTAAAATTTACTGGCAACATGGGTGCTAGTAACTTTTACTGTAAAATTTCAGAAACATTTTAACATTTTTAAGAGGTTGGTTAACAATAAGTAAGCTGATTAATTATGCTTAATCAACAATTACATAAAACATGATGCTTTGAATCAGTAAATGTGAAACATTGTTTTTTTCTTAACTGTAAAATTGAAACTGTAATTAAATATATAAAAAATGTTGGACTGGAAAGCAGACAAATTAAGCAGCAACCCCTTGCTCTTAGCAAATCCGCTTTTGTTTTGTAGAATTGTAATGCTCCACCTTTATAGGCTGTCATTCGCAAAAGAAATATCTCTTTTATCAGCTGTGAGCTGCAGATTGAAAATCAAACCCCTAATTTCCGAAACATAGAATAAAAGAATGGAGGTTACCAAGGGGAGGTTAAGTGTCTCTCATGGGGAGGTGTGAGAACAACACAAAGAGAGCCCGAACCAAGAAAAATGAGACCTATTTTCCCCGACTAGGGCAGATCGATAGCCGGAAACTTGGAGACTCCACGGACAAGACATTTTTTTTTTCTTTCTAACGAACTCGTCTGTCGATGCAAAAACGTCATTTACAGCAAAAGTTATATATATATATATATATATATATATATTTATATATATATATATATATATATATATATATATATATATATATATATATATATATATATATATATATATATATATATATATATATATATATATATATATATATATATATATATATATATATATATATATATATATATATATATATATATATATATATACATATATATATATATATATATATATATATGTATATATATATATATATATATATATATATATATATATATATATATATATATATATATATATATATATATATATATATATATATATATATATATATATATATATATATATATATATATATATATATATATATATATATACATATATATATATATATATATATATATATGTATATATATATATATATATATATATATATATATATATATATATATATATATATACAGGGTGCGGCAGAAAAACCCGGACAAAGTTTTATTGTGATAATTTTATTAAATAAAAGAAATTTATCAAAACAGCAATTAATAATGTTAACATAGACTTCCTACAATAATATACTCAGCCGGTTTCGAAGTGGCTTCCTCCAGCAGTGATACATAGATCCAAACGTAACTTAAAATTTTCAGCGATGGGCCGTAGCTCTTCCAGCAACAATCGGTCTCATTCTCAAAGAAGCGACTGCTTCAGCGACTCCAAGCTTTTGTGGGGCTTAGCACAGGCCCTGGCCTCCAAAATGGACCACACACTGTAATCCATGGGATTCAGATCCGGCGAGTAGGGGGCCATTCCCTAGAGGAGATGAAGTCTGAAAAATGGTCCGTCAGAAGTCCTGAGTCGTTTTTGTCTGGTGAGCCGGCGCTGAGTCCTTCTGGAACATCTAATCCTCATCACCAAGGTGCTGCTGGGTCCACAGAAGTACGACTGCCTGAAGAATGTTGTGGCGATACAGTTTTTGGTTGAGTTTGACCCATTAATCCACAAAAACAACAGAAGTCTTGCCGCTATCGCAAATTCCTCCCCAGACCATCACCGATTGTGGATTTTGGTGGTGTTCGATGATGGCCGATGTGGCAGGAGCTTCAGTGAACCAGATTCTGTCATTTTGGCTGTTATGCACCTGTTCAACAGTGAACAGCTTCTCATCTGTGAAGAGGAAGCGCTTCCACCGCTCACCTGCGGCCCGACGTTTGAGCTGGCGACATGTTTGAAGTCTCACGCGCTTGTTCTCTTCAGTGAGAAGTAACACTTTTTGGAGCTTGTACGGCTTCAGTTTGAGTTCTTGTTTAGCTATTCGCCGAACTGATCGGTCGCTGATTCGACCTCACGAGCGATGTTTTGAATGGAGACTCTTGAATTTCGCTGCACTCGCTTCTTGATGAGCCTACGGTAGGAAAAAGTATTCACGGTCCGTTTTCTTCCGCTTCCTGGACGGCGTAAGTCATGACCAAGCTCTTTGTACCGGCTAATTGCATCAAAAATAGCCTGTCGAGGAATTTTGAGCAAACGAATTGACGTTTAACAGCTCAAAACAGTAAAAAAACATCTACGCATCTTTCTGCCCATTCTGCAAACGAAACAACAATTATGAATACAAACTCGACACTGCACTCTTCAATAAAGGAAAACATATAGAATCTTTTAAAAAAGGAATTAGCTGTATACGGTAAAACGTGTTGGTGTCAGGACGTGACAAACTTTGTCCGAGTTTTTTTGCCGCACCCTGTATATATATATATACAGATAGATAGATAGATAGATAGATAGATAGATAGATAGATAGATAGATAGATAGATAGATATACACACAAGCGTTACAGCTTTATACTATGCTACTTTAAACTATTAAAATATTGGATTTGTTTTTATTGACGTCTTGAAAAATAGATCGCCTAAGTATAAAAAAATAAGTTGCCCTTAATTTAAAAACACTTGATAAAAAGAAATAATTCAGTGATTAAAAAAACAAAATTTGAAAAAAAAGGGGGGGGGGGAGTATGGGTAATAATATACGCCCCAAAGCAGAATACTTAGTGATGTTCTGCGACGCAAAATTATTTGCCCAAAATTGTTCCGCAAGATAGATTTATACATTACATATTTACCGTCAAAATGTTACCAAAAAGTGTTTTCTCATTTTTACATATAATATACACATAATTTATACATCATGAAATCGACTGTAACAGAGTGGACATCCAACAGTTCAAATTAACTACCATAAGAAAAGAATGAGGCTCACACTGGTTGTTGACAACATAATTCAATGTAGCAAGCTAATCACGGCAGTTATACTATCTATATTTAAAAAAAAAATATCAGATTGAATGCAATTGTTTATTTTATTTCCAAAAGGCTTGTAACAGAGTGGACAATTCGAAACACAGAAAAACATAGAATAGTGTTTTTTTGGGGAATTTTTTTTTCATTTGCGTAATAAACTGCAGAAATGGTGTTAGAAGCATCTTTTGTGCACTGCAGCGTCGTTTATTTTGTTGTTACATTTCAGTTTAATTTTGAATCACATTTAAAATTCTAGCAATTTGAAGCTGGGACACGTCATTTTCTCTTTCCTCTGACAAATATAATTTTTGTTGTGTCCTTTCTAAATGGATTATACCTAATCAATTGATACTTGATGGCACAAAATTAAATGGAGAATCAATAAAAAATACACTTAATAGGTGGTAGTTTTTAATATTGATTTAAAAAAAATCTAGTCTCGGACATGATTTGTACCATTTTTGTTGGAATAACCCATATGTGCTTGCGTACTTACATGCTGTCTCTCTCTCTGTGTGTGTGTGTGTGTGTGTGTGTGTGTGTGTGTGTGTGTGTGTGTGTGTGTGTGTGTGTGTGTGTGTGTGTGTGTGTGTGTGTGTGTGTGTGTGTGTGTGTGTGTGTGTGTGTGTGTGTGTGTGTGTGTGTGTGTGTGTGTGTGTGTGTGTGTGTGTGTGTGTGTGTGTGTGTGTGTCAGCCTTCGACGAATGTTTCAAGTCATCAAAGATCACCAGAAAAGAAGTGTAATACCTCTTTCTTTGGGCCACACCAGATTTACTCATAGACATATGTTTTGCCCTTATGTAACGCACGTAATGTCAATCAGACAGTATTGCATATACAATGGAGATTGCCTCGCGATTGTCCAAATTTCAATCATATTCGTTTCAGATTCTTTAGTCATTTTCATCCTTCATTGAAAGACTTGTTAGAGAAATTGTTCCTTCTTCAGCAGTTAGGATTTCTGTTTTTTACTATTCAAAATTTAAAACTTCATTTATGTGTTGATTTCAGCAAAAATTTTCTGAATTCTACAGATTCTATCTTCAAACATTTTCATTTTGACACCTTTACTTTTAAACAATTGTTTGGCTCAGAATAGCCTATTAAGGCTTTTACGCCAAAAATCCAACCAAATCAACTTAATTTTTTTAATACCATGGTAAAGACAATAATTATTTTTTTAAATTTGTTTCATTTTTCTATGAAGAGTTTGAATTAGAAAGATTTCATAAGTTTGCAAATACTTCTTGCTTTATTTTCATTAATTCATATTTTAAATGCTTTAGTTTGACAAATATATTTATAATTATGTTATTAAGGCTTACTATATATGGATGGTGTTATGCAAAAAGGAGTTAACCCACAGAAACCTGATTTTGAGATAGTGGGCTTTAAAGTCAACAAACTCTGGCAAAAAGCATGGAGCTCTATATCAATATACCAAGGATATGTTACCATTAAATGCTGATAGGGCTTAAATATTTTTGCTAAATGTAGAAAGCAACATATTTTACCATCACAGTTGGATAACTCATTTTTTTATGTTTTGTGGGTTTACTCCTTTTTGCATAACACCATCCATATATACTTCATCATCGGTTCAGAAATTCAGCTCAAAAAACTCAAGTTCAAAATTTTCAAGCTCGACATTGGGACGTTAACTAATTTCCAGATCGCAGAACAAATGTTAAAAAACATTTTTCCGATTGGGGGGGGGGGCTTGGATTACACCTATTTTCCTAATTTTAGCCTGAAGTTAATTGTTTCAAATATAATTACTTCGTTCCCGCGATTCTCTCAAGCGGAAAAATTGTTTTAAAATAATTTGAATGACTATTTTTACTTCAAGCTCCGTCAGAAATTCTGCGGCCGAAATGTGAAATCCCGAAAAACTTGAAAGGAAACTCCCCTCTCCCTCCACCCCACGTTTCTCCTACGCGAAAAAATTGTTTTGACCATCATTTGAATAAATAATTTTCACTGCGAGTTCCGTAAGTGCAATTCTGCGGCAATATGTGAAATGCTGCAGAACTTTAAATAAAGCTTTGCCCCCTCGATTCTCTCACCGGAAAATTGTTTTTTTTACAATCTGAATAACTAATTTGCGGTCAAAATGATAAGGCCCGCAGAACTACAGACGTAGCTTGAGTCCCCTCGATTCTTCCGTAGGAAAAATTACTTTAAATCTTAATTTGTTCTGTAAGATTCGTCACAGCAGTTCTGTGGTCAAAACGCAAAGATAACTTCAAGCGAACACCCCCCCCCCCGCCATTTATTGATGAGTAACGATTTATTGTTTGTTTCAAAGAAAATTTGAAAAGCTAATTTGTTCTGGAAGTTTCGTTGCTGACGTTCTGTGGCCAAAATGTGAAAGCCCGTAGAATTTTAAACGAAGCCTGCGCCCCTCGATTCTCTCAACAGGAAGAGTTAATAGTTTTAAACATCATTTGAATAACTAATATGCACTGCAAGTTTCGTCTCTGAAGTTCTGCGGCCAAAATGTGAAAGATCGCGAAACTGCAAGAGAGTACCCCCCCCCCCTCCCGCGATTCTCTTACGAGGAAAAAATGTTTTCAACATTGTCGAATACCTAATTTGTACCGCAAGTTTCGTCACTGAAGTTCTGCGGATAAAATGTGTAGAGCCGCAGAATTTCAAACGAAGCCCGTTTTCCCGCGATTCTTTAACACGGAAGAATTAATTGTTTAAAACGTAATTTGAATAACTAGTTTGTACTGCAAGTTTCGTCACTGAAGTTCTGTGGATAAAATGTGTAGGCCCCCCGCAGAACTTCAAACGAATCCCGCTCCCCGCGACTCTTTAACGCGGAAGAATTTATTGTTTTAAACATAATTTGAAAAACTATTTGTACTACACGCTTCGTCACTGAAGTTCTGCGGCCAAAATGTGAAAGCCCGAAGAATTTCAAGCGAAGTTTGCGTCCCCGCGATTCCCTCATGAGGAAACATGGTTTAGAAAAACAAAGTGTCGTCACTGAAGTTCTGCGGATAAAATGTGAAGACCTGCAAAACTTCAATTGAACACCTGCGCCCTCGCGATTCTCATGCGGAAAAAAATAATCGTTGGAAACATTATTTGAATAACGAATGTGTACTGCAAGTTTCGTAGCTAAAGTTCTGCGGCCCAAATAAGGACTGCAGAACTTCAAACGAAGCCTGCGCAAGTGTCATCACTGAAGCTCTGTGGAAAAACAGGAAGGTCCTCAGAAGCTCAAGTCAAGTCGTCCGCACGTCTGCTGTGGTCTATATGGCACATGGCAGGCTACGGCGCCGACATTATTGCCTGCTGCTCTGCGAGACATGGGCGAAACTGTTTTTTTTTCTTTTTTCTTTCGAACGATAACGTTTTTTTTTTTTTTTTTGGTTGCTTAATTTTGAATAGAATTGTTCTGCAGCCCCGATGTCTGTTCTGCGACGTACGTCGCCGATTTAGCAGTATTCTGCTTTCGGGAATATACGTATGTATGTATCAAAATAAAAGTTTATGCGCACAATAATTTTTCTCTTACTTTTACTGATTTATTTATATACTAACCTATTTTGTAAAATATTTATGCTTCTCAGAATTTTTATGTATGTAAAACAAATACCCACACGCGCGCAAGCTTCTTATTTTACCGCATTTTCCGCTGTTTCTTTGAGGTTTTAAATTAATTCACATTTGAATATTAGTGGAAATATCTACGTTTCACTCTTGTATAGCATATATTGTAATAAATCTCGCCTGCTGGCCATAGTAGATTACAGATCGTCCATAGGGAAAATATCATCTTACCCCAAGATTGGGGAATGATGCCGAAATGCAATGATGTTCAATTATTATTTATTATAGGGTTTTTTTTTCTTCAAACTGAATTTTTATTTTTTAAATTGCAAATATTCGGGTTTTTTTTTTTTTTTTTGATAAATTGGTTGGCTCAAAATAAAACCAATGTGCTCTTTTATATTAAACTAGCAGAACCCGGCAGACGTTGTTCTGCTTAGATGTATATTTCGTCTTCACGTGGTGTTTTGGATGTAAAAATCTATAAAGCGTTGTTGAAAATAGGCATGATGAAAGATTTTAAAAAATCTAAATGAAGCAAAGTTATCTTCTCATAAAGTTATTCAATTTTCAGAAAGTCTATTCAATAAAAAAGTTCATTTTCCTTTAATACTATAAAACTATGTTCTATATAGGGGACTTACCCACCATTCCGTACGTCGTTAATAATTTTTAACATTGCGGTTAATGACAAATATTACGGACTTGAAATAGCAAACACCTTAAAAAATATGGTAGCATTTGAGTACTGTCATGCAATAATATGTTTGTCTGAGAAGGAAACATATTTAATCAGGTATTTATCATACACACATAATTTTTTCTACTCCCGAAAACAAAAATAGTTGCGTAGCAACGTGCCTTGGAAAATTTCAATTATTGAAGGTTCTTGACGCTATTTAAAAAGTCGCCAATTTGGTAGCTAATTTGGGATACCTGGGGTAATTCTGAACCCCTATCCCTTCCATAAATAAAGAAACTTACGTAATCTCACTTTTGTGAAAGAGAAATTGTCGCCAAATGTTGAGGTATTCTCTATGAAGCTGATTACTTTTTTGGCAATCTGAAATCAATTTGAATATTATATTTGGCGCTAAAAGTACACCATTCCTTAAGGCGTTAAAATAATTTCCAACATTGCGGTATATCATAGCAAATAGTTTGGACATGAAAACGAACCATTGATTGGATGTTTGGCGAGAAAATATAGTAACATACTCTGATTGAAAACAGCAATAGGTATAAAGAGCAAAATAGTGTTCGCGTGGAAAATAATGCATGCCATCTAAGCCTCAACAAATCTAAAGCAGTTCCGAAATATGAAACTGAATCTCATTTGTTTTTAAAAAAAGATTAATCTATTAATCAAATACCTTTTTTATCCTTTATACTTGAGATAGTTATTGGGAAAACTTCCATTATTGAGGGCTCTTGGCGCGATTTAAAAGATCGCCAAATTTACGGTAGCAAGCAATTCCAACTATCTGCCAGAGAGTTGAGTTGATACACTAAATACTCGATTGGATTGATGAAAGCCTTCGAAAATGGAGTTTTAAATTGAAATTACAAAGACAGAATCATGTCTAAAATTGAAATAAAAAAATAACTACCCATCGGATTTTGTTGAAACTGGTCTCTAAACCTTCCCAGTACCAAAAGGAACAAACGGTGAAAGTTTCAGTCAAATCTCCCGGGTAGTTTCTGAGATCTTAGGGAACACACACACACACACACACACACACCAACATTCATTTTTATATATATAGATGATGTAAAAAACTATGGCATCTTTCCTCAATCCACCCAGCAGTATATGATTTTGTTATTTATTGTTTTTAAAGTAAGCGTTCCGTCAGTGGGGCTGAAGCTGAAAGTGGTGTGGCGTTTGAGCACCTCTAATAATGTTTAAAAGGAAACTGGTAAGGAATACTGGTTAATGGCATAAAAAGTACACGGGGTATAATGGGAGTAAAATTATAAACATTCTCTGGGTATCTTTTCTGTACACCCCCAAAATTTAAGGGTAAAACCTATATATCCACAAGTTTTTCTCCCTATTAAAAACATTATTAGATTTATAGTGAATCTTACGTCCACATAAAAAAAAAATTCAAGAAAAAAGAATAACGAGCATATTTTTGAATTTTGATTATCTATGTAGCAATAAGTTATGCAAAAAGTTAATTTACTATCTAAAAGCAAGTAGTTAAAGAAAAAAAAAATCCATCTGAACTCATCTTAGCAATATGTCGATACAAGTAATACCTGTTAACTGAATTTGTCTGATTCAATTGTGTTTTCAATGAAATTAAATAGTCCTGCTCCTGAAAAATGAGTGATATTTTTTATATATATATATAGGAGCAGAAATATTTTGAAAATTGTAGAAGTAAAGATGTTGTCCTATCTCTCTTTATTTTTTGCATCCAAACGCTGGAAATTTACTTCACAACGTCTAAAATGTTTTCAGTTCTCAATTTTTAAAAATAGCAACTTAGAAGTTTCCTTTCCGCATATTCCATTTGAAAATCCAATTTGAAGATTACTTTTAAAATATATTCCGTTTTTTTCCCCCATGAAGCGTAGTTTACCAACGTAAACCCGGTTACTTAGAAAAATATTTTATTTCTCGAATAAGTTTCGTATATGAAAGCTCTGGTTATCTATGTTGCTCTTATAGTTTCTACAGCTTGAGTTTATTAAAACGTTTAAAAAATACGTTATTTACGATTTCTATTTGAAAAGAACAGTTAAAAAAATGTTTTACTGGAAAAAAAAAGCTTTTTTTTTTCCCTCCAGTTTAAAAAAAAAGGAAAAAACACACGTTTTAATCTATATTAAGGGGAAAAGTTTTCAGAAATTAAAAATTCAGTTTAATTTATGTATGATATTTTCTGAAAGAAAATGCTCTAGAAGTTGAAACCAACTATAAAAAAAAAAAACCAACTTTATTACGTTAATGGTTGTTAGTTTATGTTCAAAGATGAAAAAAAAAATGAATTGATTTTTTTATTCGAAGTAATGTCTTATTTTTAAGTATTTAATAAGGTAATAATATGTCCGCATACTTTTAAAACAAAGTATGCTGGTCTTAAGAGTTGGCAAAATATGTTTATTTAAAAACTTTGGAGCTGTTTGGATGGGCTTAAATTTCCTATACATTTCCATTAAGTATATGTATTATCAAATACATCACTTGAGCTATGTTCGGAACTTTTGAAGTAATTTCAAAAGCTTAAAAAACGACATACTTATACAAATTCGGCTTCCATTTTATTAAAATTACAGTACGGAAGCATGCCAAGGAGTAAAATGCAATCTTGAATATCTGCTTTTTATTTAGATGTTGAACCGCCAAAACTGTCAGACATGAATATGCTCTTTCAGACTATTCAACGGTTTAAAGAAAAAGGAACTTGAATATATTCAAAATACTTGAAGAAATAGTTTTAAAAAACTTCCCTGCTCTGTTTTATGTCCAGACAGTTGAAAGATATTGAGTTGGGATTTAGAATTCCTTTAAGCTGTTATTCTTATATACAATTTTAAGATGGCATGCTTTTAGATAGAAATGAATGATTTTAAAAGTGTTTCGTTGAAGTTTGGGAATACTTTGTTCGATTTTTTTTCTTCTTACTTATTCTTTTGTTGGAATTTTTATACTTTTTTTAAAAACTCTAGAATTGTTTGTATATTAGTAATAATGTTCCAAAATAGTAAAAAAAAAACTATTTGCAACATTGTACCGACTTCTCAGCTAGAAAAGTAAGCGTAAAAAGTATATTCAATATAAACATTTAAAAAAATATTATTTATTCCTAATTGAGTTGTTTATTTTTGTAATTAGTTTTCGTATCGTGAACTAAATTGCTATATGTGGCTAAATACATTTCTTTTCGAGAGCTGATTAAGTTAATTCGTACTTTATCTAAACACAAGTGAATTTAATTTTTTGTTTTTGTAAGAAATGTACCCAAATAATCAGTGCAAGGTCTAAAAATTAGCCAAAACATTGCATCGTAAAATATTAGTCTAGTTAATAAGATTTAACATGGTTTAGTCATCTCGAATTTTTGATTTGAAAGTAATAAGCAATTCGTTTACACTCATTATTTTAAGTTCTCTGCTTCAATGTTGCTCCGTTTCATCTTCGGGGTTTGAAATCAAACATTTTTATCTTTTATTAATATTAAAAGAGAAAGAAAAAGAGAAATTGCATGTAGCTTGTTATTTTAACTCATGATTAAAAATTTGCTTTTACGGTATCCCAATTCATTTTTAGCTTGAATAAATCAAGTTAAGCTGATAAGTGTCTTTTAAGATTTATTTATTTATTTCACTTTATTGTTTTTATTACACTTAAGATTTATTTATATTGTTTGCTTAAATAAATCTCTGTATAATTTGTATGATTATTTTATCGCAATATCATTTGAATTTTGCTAACTAAAACTTAATTTTACATCTTTTTGGCAAACAATTAAAAAAAACAATGTAATACAAAATGCATTACTTTGGAATTAATATTTTACATTATTATGCATGTTCTCTCTCATTATTCTTAATAACTCTGCGAGACTTTATACGATTTTTACATTATTCACTGTGCAAACATATGTTTCCAATATATTGGTAAACGTCACATGAGAAAACGGTATAATTAAGAATGCTACTGTTCCATCTGTAAAAAACAACAAAACAATATGTGTGACACAACATTTAGAGAATAAAGGATAAAAAAAAGCAATGAAATAACTTTCCCAAGATAACGATCGAAAATAATGAAATTTAATGTGTAGAAAAACGCATTCTAGCTTCAGTTTCACTATTACTGGTAAAATTAAAGATAGTTGTATCAATAAAATTGCAAATAACAATTCCATTTGTCAAATGTATGGTAAGCATTAATTCTACGAAATAAGTTTATCCGCTTGAAAAAAAAAGCTCTGGCAGAAGTTTTAAGTCTAATTTTTAGCACATTAGGAAAATAATTTAAATAACTCGAAAGAAAAACTTTTAGTAACAACAACACAATATTTAAGAAATACAGACAAAAAAAATCCAGTGAAATACATTCCAGCGCTTAACATAAAAACAATGGAAGTTACTCTGTGTGAAAATGCAATATTTTTTCAGTTTCTCAATTGCTTTCAAAATTAAAGATATCCACTTGAATTGCATTACAGAGAATAATTTTACTTATCAAGTATATGGTAAAAATTGATTCTTAGAAACAATTTCATCTGCTATAGAAAATCAACTTCAACAAAAATGATGCATAGTTTAATTTT
>JAXGGA010019594.1:0-19787 GCA_038373865.1 Uloborus plumipes
TTTTCAATGTCGAGCAGTGTATTATCCTCTGACCCCCAAATTTTCCCACCGCCCCCCTATCGCCCAAAATATACCCACCGCCCCCCTACTGCCCAAAACATGTTCACCGCCCCTCAGCATCTTCCCACCGCCCACAGGGGGGCGGTACCGCCCCCGTTGAGAACCACTGTTCTATTGTATTCTACCGCACTTACTAATTCTCATTTTCTCTGCCCTATACGATATTAATCTTCTATCCCAAATTAGTCGGTACCTTTGAACACTGTCGCACTATATATTGAAACTTCTGGATTTACGGTCATTAACATTTTTTGACTGACAAATAAAAACATTTTCTGCATTTTTTTACCCTTTTTTACAAGGATATAGCAATTAAAATTTATATATAAAACGTAAATAAGCCTTCATTTGTTTCTTTCCGTTGACAACGATCAGTGTATTAAGCGATTAGCTTCCTACAAATGTTTAAGGGCTGGTTTCCTAGAATCGTCGCCGACGCCGGGCGCGACGCACGCTGGAATCAGAACCAGTTTGATTGGAGCGTGCAGGGCCGTCGCTAGCTGAAATATCTGGGGGGGTGTTGAGAGTTTGGCGGCCCTAGGCTCATCATATAGGGGGGTGAGGGAGATAACTTCCCCCGAGCTTTGAAATCGATTATTTTTTACAAAGGTGGAAGGTGGACGCAATTTTTGTTTTTTGATTTTTTTCCCATAAAATTAGCATTTCGTATACCCCCTCGCACACATGGAAAAATTCAAAATGACAAACCTGAGTGGCTACAAACAGCTTTTGAGTTTTTGAGCACATGCTTAAAACTTTAAATTAATATGCAAAACTATTTATACAAACACCATATAAATGTTAAATATCAAAAAATATTAATAAACAATAAATAATAATAATAAGCATTTATTTGTTAAAGTCTTATCCTTTGGCCATCTGCTCTGTGCCGGGCATATTTTATAAACGATTCAGATTTTCTTCTTCCCGTGTTTTGCGGTTATTGTACTTTAAGCATTCATGCTATTAAGTTTTGTGGAAAACGCAGATAAAATTCAACTACCTAAAAAAGTTCTGGCCATGCAGATCCAATTAATTACAATTAAAAAAAAAATTTCCCGATAAATATGAGTATTTTTTTTTTTCTTCTTCTTCCTTTTTTCTTTTTTTAAATTGCAAGTTGAAAATCCAGTTTGTTCAACAAAAAAGTAACAAAAAAAAAAAAAAAAACTATTGAAAAGAGACGAAATTTTTAATCTACTCCTTAGTTTTTTAACTAAGGAGAAAAATACATTTCACAAATTTTATTGGAAAAAAAATAATGATTTTAAATTGACAGCGCCCGTGCTTCAATAGCCCTTTTGCTTGCTAAACTCTTTAAATTTATGGTGTTCGTAATATCTTTCTCACATGCCAGCAGTACTAGAGAGTCTAAACAATGGTCTCCCATTGTACTCCTCAAAACATTTTTGATGAATTTCAGTTTACTGAAGGTTCTTTCATTGGTAGCAACTGTTACCGGAGAAGAAAATCCAAGCCGACACGCGCGGTAAGCCTGTGGAAGGACTTCTGTGCTTCAATCATTTTACTTCTGATAACGTTTCTACTCCATTTTCATTGCACTTATCAGATAAAATTTCCAATTCAGCTTGAAGTTCCAAAGGATCCATGTATAAATTAGAATGGGGGGGGGGGGGGAATAATGAATGCCTCTATATTGGTGGAACTCATTTGGACTCTGGAAAGCGGTGGACTTAATAGGAGGAATAGAGGCTTCATCTCCTCTAAGTTCGCATTCATATTGTCTTTCGTCATAGTTAACAAATTGTCTAATAGCATCTTAAACTGCTGTTGAAAATATGTTCTAAAATCGATGCTCGCATCATTTTCTCTTGTCTCATCATATCGTTTGGGTCGACTCCTTGATCTGTGATGCCTTTTATAATCTGCTTGGGGATCAACATCTAGGGATTTTGCAAACAGTTCAGCACTTCCAATTAAATAGTCCATTTCCAACGTATTTTCATTAATTGCTTCTAATGAAATATTGGTGCTTTTCATCAAGGAAATAGCATCAATAATGCTGAGGTTTGGGGATTCCAGAGTGCTTCTGTCAAATTTTTCATTTTGTACATGTTTTTCATGAAGTATAGGGACACTATATAACGTCAAATGACAGAACTTTCTTCAGAAGGGAAAAAGCTACTGATTTTGTTTTGTTATCTAATTTTGCAGAACTCGACATTTCTTTCAGTGTATTTACAATCACTTCAATTGATGTAGAGACAGCTCTTACAGATTCTGCACGAGCAGTCCATCTAGTTTTTGATAAATTTGGGAGCTGCAACGTATTCCCGACTTTCCGCAGACTCTGTTAGAAAACCATGCCGTTAAGTACTTGATGAAAAAAATACATACAGTTCCTCTAAGGTACTAAACAAGTCAGATACAATTACACTAGAATTGAATACATGTTCAATAAATGTATTTAGCCTGTGGGCCTGGTGACAAGGCATGTAGAATCGTTTCATATGGATGAAAAATATAAAATTTGGCGGCCCTCTGCATATATTCTTTTTTTTTTTTATATATTTCATCGATCTGGTTGAATTATGTATATATAATTTGATTTATGTTTTATTAATTTAACTAATTTTAGTTACAGAAGTTCGCGTACCTTTTAAAGCTCTCGCACGTATCTATACAGTACTTTTTTTTTCCAAACTGGGAAGGCAACCTATAGTTTCCCGTTTACATGACCCCAGGACGAGAAAATTTCGTATTTTTCGCAACGAATATTGCTGTGAAGGAATCTTAACTATTTTTCGCGGCCCCAATTAATTATTTTTGATAAGTAATAATTGGGGCCGCGAAAAATATAGGACATTTTTAAAAATTCAGGTTTACTGATATTCTTAAAATTGTTTAAATTATTCCACTTCTCTTTTAAATTTCATTTAAAGTCCTGAAATATTTTTCTAAAATTTCATTTTAATAATAAAATAAAATCGGCGGCCCCTTTCTTCAGAAAAGTGGGAGGGTGTAGCACCCCCCCACACCCCCCCTTGCCGACGGCCCTGGGAGCGTGGCGTGAAGTGACGTCAATCTGCGGCTCAGTTACGAGACGCATTCTTTAAACTAATTTTCTTTTAAAATATTTATATATTAATGCTTATATGTAGTCAGTTAATCAAGGCATACTAGCAGGAGTGGTGTAATTTTCTTAAGAGCAAGAATCTGAGAAACTGTCACGCTTAGCATTATGAGGTGATTCATGACCTCCCAGATTTTCTCCCAAAAATTACCAAACGTTTATTATCTTATTGAAAGACCAAATCCAGAATGTTTCGCTCTAAAGTTGAGTTGTTTAGTTTTTATGGATCCCTAAAGTTGAAGGTGCGGCATCAAAAATTAAGCGGATTTTCAAGACATAGAAATTGCTGTGAGCAAAAACTCTTAACAGGAACTGTTTAACTCCAATTTTCTTTTTATATATGGAATATAGAAGGTTGAAACTTTACAAAATGAATGTTAAATTTGTGGTAAGTTGTTGCCGTAACTTTAGTGAAGGCCCTCAAAACAAGGCATTTTTGACGTTTTTTAGCGTTTTTGAGGTCCAAAAACAGCTTGTACATTTCAGTTGGCACGGCAAAAGTAGTGTCGTTTGAAAGACCAGTGTAAGAACTTTAAAATAATGTATAAATAACAGAGGAAAGTTCAACGTGCTTTTAGTTGCGTAAGGCCGAAATATGAAAAATGTTATATTTAACCGATATTCAAACGGTCATAACTTCCTCTGCCAGCAACATATTGAAATATTTTTTTGCCAATGTCATACTCTATTCTTTGTCTTAACAGAACAGTTGAGTCCTTTGAGGCGAAATGTGAAATTTTTTTTACAAAAATTGCACAGGAAAAAATACATTTTTTGTAAAAAAAATTTTTGCATTTCGCCTCAAAGGACTCAACTGTTCTGTTAAGACAAAGAATAGAGCATGACATTGGCAAAAGAAAAATTTCAATATGTTGTTGGCAGAGGAAGTTATGACCGTTTGAATATCGGTAAAATATGACATTTTTCATATTTCGGCCTTACGCAACTAAAAGCACGTTGAACTTTCCTCTGTTATTTATACATTATTTTAAAGTGCTTACACTGGTCTTTCAAACGACACTACTTTTGCCGTGCCAACTAAAATGTACAAGCTGTTTTTTTGGACCTCAAAAACGCTATAAAACGTCAAAAATGCCAAAAATGTTTTGAGAGCCTTCACTGACCTTCGGCAACAACTTACCACAAATTTAACGTTCATTTTGTAAAGTTTCAACCTTCTATTTTCCATATACAAAAAGAAATTTGGAGTTAAACAGTTCCTGGTAAGGGTTTTGGCTCACAGCAACTTCCATGTCTTGAAAATCCGCTTAATTTTTGATGCCGCACCTTCAACTTTAGGGATCCATAAAAACTAAACAACTCAACTTTAGAGCAAAACATTCTGGATTTGGTCTTTCAATAAGATAATAAACATTTGGTAATTTTTTGTAAAAAATCTGAGAGGTCATGAATCACAGGCGTGACACTCTCTCAGATTCTTGCTCTTAAATTTTTAAATTGAAACTACACGGAAACAGCTTAACTCCAAGCTTTTAAAAATATGGCAATGTCAGTGAAAAATTAAAACTATTCAAAGCACTTTTTCCCATCAACTATCATGATTTTTTGAGGAAAAAAAAAAGATGCATTGCCGTCATTGCTGCAAAATAAGTTGTTCTTACTTTTTTAAGTCAACGGGTTTCCCTTGTTCGGCATAAGCTCTATAATTTGTGACGCAAGTAGTTGCACATTCTTTGAAAATTTTCACCATCTGTAAATACATTCAAACAAGAAAAGTAAAAAATCTTTGTAATCTTGTCGTTATTTCATACAGATTCTGCTTACAAATTCGAGCACCCGCTCGCGTCTGTGTCATTAAAACGCATAAAGTTTTAAAATAAAATTTGAAATATGATCTGTAACGTAGTGTTTCTTAAGAACTGCAAGTATATGTGCATAAAATAAGCGGAACATGTGACAGAAGAGATAGGAAGTTTGAGCAAAAAAATAGGGGGGGGGGGATCAAAACTTGAAAACAAGTGTGACATTATTTATGGACTGCCCCTACACTATTAAAACTACAAGTTGCGATTGGCATTTTCAAAGGTCAGACGCTTGTAGCACCAGCGGCACACGTCGAGGAGCCTCAGAACGCATGCGCAACTTTCCAGGGGTGCCGAATGACATCGTTTACTACTATCTCGCCAAAAACTTCACCTTAAAGCAGGGGTGCCATGTTCATTTTCAACCCAGAGAGAAAAAAAAAAGCTCCTCCGTGGCTCCTTTCATCATTACAGTGGGGCAAATTCAGAACCGATGACCATCGAAGCAATTTGAAGTACTTAGAATTAAAAGAAACTCATATGTTTTAGAGCAAAAGATGGTACTAGTGACTCTGGTAAGTGCAGCTATAGGGGGTATTAAGGAGGTGTTGACAACAGCTGATTGAGAAGTATGGTTTCTGATATCACCTGCTGTCCGATACAACTTCGTTTATCTAAACTAAATGGGATCAAATGCAATCCGGATAACTGAAATTCCGGATAATCCGGGGTAAAAAGCAAAACAAATTCTTAAACAGAAAAAACTTATCTTGTATTACAGCAAAAACAATATTTTGTAACAAAATTACATAGGATCGTTTCTAACAAACACTACTATTAACAGTGCAGCTACTGGGGTTTGGGGGTGACTCTCCAAATGTGCCCAATTGTTTGCTAGACTATTAATATAATTTGTTGTACGGCCTATACAGGAGTTGCACATTCAAGCAATAGAAAAACTGAGGGTCACGGGTTTGATCCCAGCCGATCAAAGATCCACCGTCTTCATTAATGGTGGCTGGGGGGCGTTAAAAATGTTCGTGGTCACAAAGTCCTCCAAATGAAACGATACCTCTGGGGGTGCTGGGCCAAGGGTTTGCTCAACCCTTGGTCTGGTTCAAAAAGAACAAAGCGCTCTTCAGGGCCCCATCCCGGTCCAACCACGCGTTGTGGTATGTACGAAGAGACCTTGGAGTGTGAAGTGAAGTGAAAGTCAAAAC
Organism: Uloborus plumipes; assembly: GCA_038373865.1. Classification (NCBI taxonomy): domain Eukaryota; kingdom Metazoa; phylum Arthropoda; class Arachnida; order Araneae; family Uloboridae; genus Uloborus; species Uloborus plumipes. The sequence goes on from JAXGGA010019594.1 coordinate 6,138, forward strand.
CAACTGAAACCATATGCTTACTGATGGAGCACAGGGACTCTGCATCCATTCTCATCAACCACTCCCGTGACTTTGGCGCCAAATGAAATAAAATGAAAATCCCTCCGCAACTTTATTTTGAACGATCTTCTTAACATTTCAAAAACAGTAACAATTCTGACGTTGCCAAAACTCGTTTGCCAAATACCATAAAAATTTAAATTTACGCTGATGTGATTGAATATGAAACCCATTGTTATAATTAAACATGGTTGCTATGAAACAGTAACAATAACAGTAATCATAAACAAAATGGCGAAAGAAAGCTTTTCAAACTTTTAATGAAAAGGCACAAAAAAAAAACGGGATTTTTTGTGAAAACTCGTATTTTTACAGAAAAAACGCCGATGTAGATGAACTAAAAAAACAAAACTTTATCTAAATACAAAATTTTTTCGAAATCGTTAGAGCCGTTTTCGAGATCCGAAATATATATAAGAATTGCTCGTTTAAAAATATAAGATAATATCAAAATTTTACAACACGCAGAGCTAGTATTTTTTTCCATTGTTTTATTTAAACGTGAAATTAATATAAGTACAGTATTATACCTTATTATAGTGCAAAGTGTAATGACCAACTTTGATAGCAAAATAAAGAATTGAAAAACTATCGACTTACCCTCTTAATTTTACCGGTAGTGAATGTAGGAGTGATGATAGTGCGAACTCTTTTCCAGTCTTCACCTTGTAGTATAGAAACCATTTTATCAAAAACAGGATCTCCAATTTCAAATTTCTAAAAGAAAATTTTCCAAGATCAAAAAAATCATTTTATTTTTGTCTTGAATGACATCAATGAGAAGTACATTTATTCTTACAAAATGAAAACAAAGAACTATATTCTTTTTGAAGAAATCTATTATCTGGAATTGGTCCCATGTTTGTTTATTTTCCGCAGACCCCATTAGGGAAAAAATATTTAAAATAATGGCTTGCTTATAAAGTGCGGTGAAGTATTATGGAAGTTACAGCGCACGCACTCACACACAAAAAAAATCTCCTGGGAAATAATGTATGAGGTATTATGTACATGCTCTATTATGCAGGGTGCGCTAGAGAAACTTAAATTTTTGAAATGTCGATAAAAACAAAACTACTTAAGTTATTGTTTTAATTCTTTTTTTATTTGAGTATACAATATTCCAATTTTTTTTTTCATTTAGTCTCGAAAATGACATCGGTTAAATGATGACCCCCCATTGAGCATACACTGATTAAGACGATTTTTAAAGTTTGTGAGCACTCTTTGCAGCATATCAATTGGTATGTTGGCGATTTCGTCGCGAATGTTATTCTTGAGGTGAGCTATTGTGCGTGGTCGATCAACATAAACCAGGGATTTCAAATAACCCCAAAAAAAAAATCGCATGGCGACAAATTTGGGGAGCGTGCTGGCTATGGGAGATCGCCTCTAAGAGAGATGAGGTGGTCGGGGAAATGTTGTCGCAACAAATTCATTGAATCTCGTGCTGTGTGTGCTGTGGCTCTATCTTGCTGAAACCACACGTCCCTAATGTTCATTTCTTCGAGGCTGGGAAGAAAGAATTCCTCGATCATGGTCCTGTACCGAGCTGCATTCACGGCCGTTCGAAAAGTAGCTTTCGACGGCAAAGACGCGCTGTTCTTTTGATCATAGCATGATGGCGACTAATTAAAGGGAAAACAAAACTTGGAGATTTCCCGCTCCAGATGCGCCCACTCTCGGCCTTCTACGCAGCCAAATCACCACGCAGGATTTTTTTCAAAAAAGTAAGTTTCTCTGGCGCACCCTGTAGTATGTGACTAAAATTTCTTGAAGAGTTCAAAATTTTGCTGGGTTCTGCCGTTTATTTGAGATAACATACTGTATTGAAATTGTATCACAAATATTTCTTTATGTAATCTCAAAAAAAAAGCACAAAAAACCATTTAGCTTATTCGTACCTTTTTATTTTATGCGACAAAAGATGTCCTTTTAGTCATTTCCTCTCCACATGACATGCAAGTTTGTGCCTTATTTTAAGTAACAAGAAGCATCATTTTAAGAAAAAAATTCTAAGCTTTCGAATGGCATAAAATTTGAAAGAGTATGCAAAATATTGCTCCCCTTTTTTTCAAAATTATGAGAAAAATGAGCTTTGAGTTAGAAATAAATAAAATAAAAAAGAATTTTCAAAAAAAAAAAAAAAAAACGCTTCGAGGTGCTTATCTCCATGTTACAAACTAATTTTGTGCCACATCTTATGAAAATCGATCAAACAGTCTTGGCGCTACGCTGTCGTGCAAAGCCCAAAAATTGTATCTGCAGTCGAGCTCAAACTGAGTTTTGCGCCACCATGTATTTGATTCTTTGATTGACACTTTTTCAGAATTTTTTTAAAAATATTCCCTATTCTCAAATGACAATCCGTCACAAAAAGTCTCCTGGTGGCGATAGCTCAATTTTGTTTAAAAGTACAGATACGACTTTTGTGCTTAGCGCGGCAGTCGTAACGGACAGACAGGCATCAAGACACTAACTTTCTGCTAAGTAAAAAAGATCCCTTACTCTTCGAGATGAAAAAGTTGAGAAGTCTTTGACCAGTATGTTCTTTAAAAGAACTGGATCTGCAACGGATATGAGGGGACGAGCTCCTTCAAAATGCCTAAATAAATACACAAATGTCATTTTTCATTGCTTTAATGTTCCAAATGTTTTTAAAAAGTCACTGAAAAATGTATTTTTGATACGGGGATAGACTTCACGAAGTATGGCCTAATAAAACTATTTGACTTACTCAATCTGTCAAGAAAATTTGCTATACACCACCAACTCGTTCATTTCATCCATGGACTGCAGTTTCGTCATGCATGTTCCATGCTGACGAGTGCCAAAAAGCACGAAACTGCAGTCCATGGATGGAATAACCGAGTTGGTGGTGTATTGCATGTTACTGCCTCAGCCCTGGCTTAGGGGTGGTTACTTACTGCTTTATGTCAAGAAAATGTTCACTTGGGCATAAAATTCTGTACCTCAAAGCCAGACTGACGTAAGTCACATTATAAATTACGTCTGCTGGAGAGTCTGGTGCACACAAGGGTTGAGACTCGCACTCTTTTAACACTGGCGAATTATTATGAATTATTTTGAATAGAATTGAAGGGGTAAGTGGATAAAGGTGATATGTGACATTTGAATTTCGCCGATTTACACAAATTCAAATTAGTGTGTGTTCAATTGTGTTAACTCACAAACATAATTGAAGGGGCAAGTGAATAAAGGTGATATGTGACAATTTTTTTCATTTCTAGAAAAAGCTTTCAAAAAATAAAACCTAATCCCCTTCATCCATGGTAAAAAGTATGTTTTTCCAAAATTTTCACATATCACCATTATCCACTTGCCTCCTCAATTACGTTGATATGGTTCAATACAGAATAGGATTCTACATACATTGCAGTAATAACTCGCATAATGCCATTTTTGGACTTACGCTGGTCTGGCTCTGAAGTACAGAAGTTGTCAATGGTACATTGCGTGTGTAAACAGAATTACAAGCACGCGTCACAATTCTGAAAACTCCAAAGAGATATAAAATAGTAATAAACAAATCAACTAGTTGTGAAACCTCGGCTTTAGAACAGATAATAAGCTTAACTAAATTAATCGCAAGAAAGTTAATGAATTATTCAATCCATTTGGGAAAACACCAATGAAAAGCCCCCTTCGCGTCATGAGGCTTCTTTGATAAATTACACATAATTTAAAACATTGAGGAAATTTTCAAAAAAGGAAATATTTGTGTTTTTCATACTCATAAATACATTTTTAATGTCACCCCTCCCTCCTCTAGAAGGGTAACCACCCTCTCGTCGTAACGCTACTTTACATATTTAGTTTCATTACTAATTTTTATGTAACAAAGAACTTACCCATAAACTGGTCCGTATTTCCTATATCTTTCAATTTCAAGATCTTGAGCAGGCTGAAAAAAGTTTCAAAAAATAAGGTATTGCGACTGATTAAGACATTTTTAATTATGAAATTTCGTGAAGTTGTTGTGTTCGAAAACGTTGTTCCACAACAGAAAAGTTCTAAATAATAAATAATCCTTCCTAGTCACGAAAGAAATGGATGAAACAATTTCGCAGTCAAGGTTAGAAGCACCTAAAAGGGAGGTCACTGGGACCTCCCAAAAAAATTCTTTCCTTGGCCAATTTGAAAACAATATTGCAACATTAAAACTATTTTTTCTTTTTTATATTTGAAAGCTATTTTATAATGATGCCTTATATCCATTCTCATGAGATGTGCTCACTGCTCATGTTTGTGCTTCATCATTCGGAGAAATTGGAACTTCCGAATTCCCCCTTCTAAAAATTTTGGCTTGGAGAACCTTGGCTAAACTTTCCGAAATGTACTCTTGTAGTTCGGTAAATGGTTAGCAACGAATATCCAATCCATGTTTCCTTCAACTTATATCCACGTTTCGGTCTCGCTTTTGAGAGAAGCTATTTCATGGAACCATTTTCCTCGTTGTCGTGTCGATTAGCGGAAAAGCGCTCCAGCAAAAGTCAAAAATTTATCACTATCAGATAGTATCTCTTGCTTCCGACAACTACTCTTCCGTAAAACAATCTGCAAGATTTTGGAGAAAAAATATATTTTGGATTGTTACTCTTGAGAGACATATGACTCAAAGGACCACAAGAGCTTAGTGTTAAGAAGTACGCAAGCTGAACATTTAACATTGTTTTTTTAATATCACATCCTGATCAATGTTCTGTGAGATGTCAGAAGTCCTCAGTATCAATTAGATAGCAATTTATTTCAACAGAATTCGTAAGACCGATGTGAAACGAAGCCCGCTTTCCTTATAAAGCTACGTAAATCGGCAAAAAACATTTTCATGAATGTCTAGTCTGATTTTTTTTAATGGAATTTCAAATTCGTACTGCCCTTCGCTCACCTCTAAATGAATGGATGACCCAGAATTCAGTACGTGAAGGTAGCTGCTCCAGTGAGTTGCACCCTAACCCTTTCCAACCAACTTTTGAGAAATGAAGATAGTAAACTAAATTTCAGGGTGGCATTTATATTTCTTGAGGGTCATACAATAATTGTGTATCAATAGTATGGGATTTAGACTATCGCCTACAAGGAAATAAAAATAATAAACAATAGTGTGATTTGTCTCAAAAAATTTTAACTTTTCAGCCGAGTGTGGAGGGCAAAAGATATCCCTACAGATCAGTCTAATACTTTACCTTTTCTGAGAGACACTATTGCACAACTTGCAAGCCACGGATTTATTTTGGTCCATTGAGTTTTGCGTTTTTCGAGAATAATAAATTATAAGTCACTTTTCTCCCGAAATTTTGACTCTTCATTTGAGTTGTCGGAGACAAAAAATATTACCTGATCATGCTAAAATTTATGAATTTTCTTTGTGGTAAAATTACCTAACTTTTTCGCACTCGAATACTCCGATCCTTTGAACTTTACGCTTTCCCCCCACCCTAACGTGCATTATTCTACTCTTGATAGAAATCACATGATGCTATTTAATTCAAAAATATATAAATGAGATAGAGTAAAGAAAAGATGGAAGATACAATGAATTTTTATTTGTTTAGTACTAATGAAAATTAAAAATAAATAATTTTAATTTTTATACGTCATCTTTATTTTTAATCGTAGATTTTTTTTTTTTTTTTTTTTTTTGTAAGTAAAGAGAAGAAATTTTTTCTGCACTCGATATCTGATTTTTAACATACTTTTATCTATTTTGAATTGGAAAAGGAGAGAAAATGACCTTAATGTACTGTTTGGATATCAAACGGCGTAATAGAAACAATGATAAACCTCATATCAGAGACGTGCTGTCAAGATAAATCAGATGAAAAAATGTAAGTGGGGAAGGGAAAAATAAATGGAAAGAGTGTAAGAAAAAAATGTGCAATATGCAGGGTTTGCAGGGTGTTTCTAAAGGCTTGCACCGATAAAGGAAATTTGTTTAAAAAATAACTGTTTGGGATTTTTTTCTTTTTCTTCTGTTTATTTTATTTATCTATTTTTAAATAAAAATCCTTCGGTCAAAAAGTTTTTTACTATTTAAATGTACAATATTACAGTAACTCCTCAATACATTGCGCCCCTTTATATCACTCAATTAGTTTTATCTTTTGTCTCCTGGAAAACATCACCCGTATGATATCGATGTCAATTATAGAAAACTTCTTTTAGTGAGATAGATACTGCAACTGTTGATTATAACTGTGTAACTTTTATTTACTGCATATTTTTATGAAACTTTTTTTCCAAAATGTAAAACATCATTAACGAAAAAAATTCAAACGTAAATCATCGTTAATTATTTGAAAAAGAAAAAAAAAACTTTATTTCAATACGATAGAAAGATTTTGCAACTGTTAAAGTTGAATCTTTTTTATTGCAGACATCGAAAGAAAAAAAAAACACATTGAACGCGAAACACCGATCATTGAAAGACATCGACTGTAAGACATCAATGGTAAATATCAAAAACGTCTTCTAACCAGATTGATAGTGTAACGGCTGATTAACAATGCAACTTTTGGCCGCATGTCTTTATGATTTTTTTTTTCTTTTGTTGAAATATAAAACATCGACATAAAAAAAAATAATAAACGTAAAATTTAAAAACCTAACGGCGAAAGCAAATTAGAGGTGTTTCAGAAACATCAAGAGCAAATCATCGATAATAATCATAGAAAATGTTTTCCAATGATATTAATACTGAAACGTCTGATTGAAGATGAAAACTTCTTAATACGTCTGCTTATCGCATATGTTTATCAAGCATTTTTTGCTGGATTATAAAACCTCGACATCGAGAAAAACATCGAGCCTGAAACATCGATGTTGGAAAAACATCGATCCTCAAACATCGATGTTGGAAAACAGCGACATCGATGTCGCAGCACTAGTATTGATACATCGACCAAAAAACGTCGATATTTTAAAACATCGATCTTTTTTCTTTAATTTCTTACACATTTTAACGTACAGTTATTAATCATTTACTCCCCATTACAAGCGCCTCTTTATATCACTCAATTAGATACATCTTTTATCTCCTGGACAAACATCAACCGTAAGATAACAATGTCAGTTGAGAAAACTTTCTTCAGCGAGATATACACTGAAGTGACAAGTCATGGCATACCTCTTAATATCGTGTCGGCCCTCCTTTTGCCCGGCGAAGTGCAACAACTCGACGTGGCATGGACTCAACAAGTCGTTGGAAGTCTTCTGCAGGAATATTGAGCCATGCTGTCTCGATAGACGTCCATAATTGTGAAAGCGTTGATGGGGCAGGATTTTGGGCACGAACAGACCTCTAGATGGTGTCCCATAAATGCTCAATGGGATTCATGTCGGGCGATCTAGGTGGCCAAATCATTCGTTGGAATTGTCCAGAATTTTCTTCAAACCAATTGCGAACAGTTGTGGCCCGGTGACATGGCGCATTGTCATCCATAAAAATCCCATCGTTGTTTGGGTACATGAAGTCCATGAATGGCTGCAAGTGATCTCCAAGTAGCTGCACATAAGCATTTCCAGTCAATGTTCGGTCCAGTCGCACTAGAGGACCAAGTCCATGCCATGAAAAAACAGCCCACACCATTACGGAGCCACCACCAGCTTGAACAGTGCCTTGCTGACAGTTTGGGTCCATGGCTTCGTGGGGTCTGCGCCACACTCGAACCCTACCATCGGCTCTTACCAGCTGAAATCGTGACTCATCGGACCAGGCCACGGTTTTCCATTCATCTAGGGACCAACCGATATGCTCACGTGCCCACGAGAGTCGCTGCAAGCGATGTCGTTCTGTCAGTAAAGGCACTCGAGTCGGTCTTCTGCTGGAATAGCCCAAGAAATCCAAATTTCTCCGCACAGTTCTAGCAGACACGTCCATTGTACGTCCCACATTGATTTCTACGGTGATTTGACGCAGTGTTGCTTGTCTGTTAGAATTTACGACTCTTTGCAGACGTCGCCGGTCTCGATCTTTAAGTGCAGGCGGTCGACCACTGCGCTGTCCATGGTGGGATGTTATGCCTGAAATTTCATACTCTCGGCACACTCTTGACACAGTGGATCTGGTAATGTTGAATTCTCTAACGATTTCCGAAATGGCATGACCCATGCGTCTAGCTCCAACTAACATTCCGCGTTCAAAGTCTGTTAATTCACGTCGTGCGGTCATCATCACGTTAAAACCTCTTCACATGAATAACTTGAACAGAAATGAAAGCTCTGTAAAAGCACTGCGCATTTATACCTGTTCTATGCGATGCTACTGCCATCTGAAAATTTGCATATTGCTATCCCATGACTTTTGTCACTTCAGTGTATACTGAACTGTTGATTGATTAACTGTGTAACTTTTTTTTGTCGCACATTCCTATATATATATATATATATAGTATATATATATATATATATATATTGCTGAAATGTAAAACATCATCGGAAAAAATATCAAATGCAAAACAACGATGTTTAAAAATCAATCAATCGTTAGTTATTTAAAAAAAATTTTTAATTACAACTAGTGGTTAAAGAAAGATGAATCTGTTATTTTTCGCATTTTTATTATTTTTTGTAAAAAGGACATCGAAAGAAGAAAAAAAAAAAAACACTGAACGGGAAACAACAATAATTAAAAGATATATATCAAAAAAATGGAAATTTGAGATGTTTCAGAAACATCGAAAACAAAACACTGATAATAATTATACAGAATTTTTTTCCCCGTGAGGTCAATATTGCAACTTTTGATTAAAGATGAAAACTTTTTAATAAGTATGCTTATCGTATATTTTTCTCTGGCTTTCTTTGCTAGAATATGAAACATCGACATCGAAAACAACATCGAACCCAAAACATCGATTTTCTTGCAAAAAACATTGATGTTTCCAAAACATTAACATCGATGTCGAACAACTGGTAAGAATCGATATAAAAAAGGACTGATGTGTCAAAACCTTAAGTTTTTTTTTTTTTTTTTTTTTAATGAATTTTTTATATCAGGGCAAGATCTTATGAAAACCTGGAATTATTTATGGAATTTATTAATTTTTTGAAACTTTCAACTATTTATAGTAGAAAACAACGTTGAAAGTGTCAAAGTAAACTACTGATTGCAGACACGGATTTTGATGTCATCGGAGGAAAGCTTACCGAAATACAGATTGCTGTTTTAGAACCTGACTGTTTCTAAGTGCCGTTAGTTGCGAAACTGCTATGATTTTTTCCATTTGTCGACATTTTACTTTGCTGCGTTGAAAGTTGCACCACTTTTAGTTTAAAAAAAAAATCTTTTGCATCCCATATTTGATGTTACTCAAAGTTACCCAAAGTAGCAGAAAAACTTTAAACAAGACTAAAAATTTATTTTAGCTGAAATTTGTGACTATTATTGCTTAATTTTCCTTGACCATACAATGCAAGTTTTTTTATCCGTTTTATACCAACAATTGCAATAAAACTTGATGTATGAGTGGGACCTTTGGGACAGATTAAAAGAGAGTGATTGAGGTCTTAAGTTTCCGTGAATGACGGTATTGCACATATTTTCGGATTCAATTCTTACCAACAACGTTTTATCAAAGTTTGTAAACAAGGAAATCGGACTTTCAGATTAGCCTTTCTTTTGTATTATTTCTGTCATGTGATCCGACATACCCAATAAGAACTCGCATTTTCTGAAAATACACAACTACATACGTATTTGCATACCATTGCTTTATTCTGCGTTAGTGCAGATAAGTGCGTAAAAATTAGGTACTCAGTGCATATTTGTGTGCTTATTTAAAGATTTTTAGAGCATACAATCTGGCTTGTACTATTGAGAAACAAAGGCTCTGAATAACTACTGGCAATAGGATAGGGATCGTATATGCAGTTTTTTTTTCCTGTTTTCCCTGCATTGACTTAGACACTGACAACCAAGCAAATTTTACAGAAATGAAATGTATTCTCTATCTCTATCTCTACTAATAATAAAGCTGAAGGTTTGTCTTTCTTTCTGTCTGTTACGCGCGTAGCGCCAAAACCGTTCGGTCGATTTTCATGCCACTTGGCACAAAATTAGTTTGTAGCATGTAGTTTTGCACCTCGAAGCGATTTTTCAAAAATTCCATTTCGTTCTTTTTCTATTCGAATTCTTAGCGGAAATTCGATAAAATAGGGAAGAAATATTCCACACACATTTTCAAGTCTTATGTCATTCGAAAGCTTGAAATTTTCTGCACAAAATGAAGTTTTTTCGAAGTTTCTACGATCATCAGGAGAGCTGTAAGAATTGTTTTTAGAATCCCGAAATTCAAGGCTTACCTTCAGCAAAGCAAGCCAAACGATTCTAAAATGGATCAGCTCGATAATAAAATTTGTTTGAAAAGAGAGATGAAAAGAATTATTTTATCAACGGAGATCAACTTTTCATGTTGTTACTATGGTCACGTGTTCATACTTATTTTTGTTTCGTTCTTTTTCCAGGGTTGCTAGACGTAGTATTTTTGATTCTACGGTAGTATTTTTTCGGCCCAAATAAGGAGCGTAGTATTTTTCTGGCAACCCTGTTTCCAATATACTAATGACTTAAAAGATTTGGCGGATTTTTTTTTTCATTTTCATAGATTTCGCATTTCAGCAACATTAATTTTGGCAACGTTTGGAAACAGTAGTATTTCGTAATATTTTTTTTAGAGGAGGCGTAGTATTTTTTTGTTCGAATTCTCTGGCAACCCTGTCTTTTTCCCGGTGAAGATGCTTTGGGACCCTGCTTGGCGCGTTTTCAAAAAGTCAACTACGCAAAATAGCTAGGGTTACCACGCTTGGCGCGCCTATCGTTCATTTAGCGAGAAAAGGGTACCTAAAGCACAGATTAACGAAATATCGTATCAATTTCGATATTGCATCGTTTTTTTAAAGTGTTTCATTTCGGAAAATGTACTGTTTTGTTTTTTAAGCTAGGAAAGAAAACTTTCTTCTTCTTTTAAACTTTGGTAAGATTTCTGTTGATTTCTGTTATCAACAAAATTGTTCTTATTTTCTCTTTTGGCTTATTTTTGTCCATCTCCCTTGGGGTTGCATTCGAATGTTCTAAGGGGGTGTTTTACCCCATTTATCGGGTAAATCAGTGTTTTCAATGCAAGGTGATAAGAATTGGTTAACAAAAGTAATATTTATTGGCGCGATCACTTGGCGATATATCGCCAAGCTTTTGATCGCCAAATATTTGACGCCAAATTGGCGAAAAAAAAATTTTTTTTTTATTTAGGTTAAATTTGGCGCTGTTGGCGATATTTTGCGAAAAATCCACTGAATGATGTTAAAAACGACGATCTTTAGGAGATTAATCATTGTAAAATATTTTATTGCATTGTTTCGTAGCAAACTAGGGCTACAAATGTTTGAATTGTTATCTTGCTCACTCCAAGCACTATTTTAGCACTTAAGGCATCTACTAAGAAATTTACACGTAAAATTAAGTAGTGTGGGGTCCATATCAGATCTTTATATCACTTTGAAGGAATTATAGTTGAATAAAACTAAAATAGAGCATTTTTTTCTGATATATCAATTATTTTACAAATGAACTTTTAATTTTATACCACGGGCAAAGCCGTGCGGGTACCGCTAGTTATACAACAAAGTAACACTAGGGAAAACAACGTAGTAAATGCGCAAATTGCATTCTAATGCAGTTCACTGCAAAAAATGAACTGTTGTTTTTACAGTATAATACTGGCAGCCGAGGTTCCAATTTAAAATTGTAAAATGCACAGTAATAAACTGTAGAACTAGCAATTTTAGTTTCTTACTATAAAGTTAGGAATTTCACAGTTTATTGCCGTAAAATTTAGCTGTATTATAATGTAAAAATACCGGTATAATACTGGCAGCAGAGGCTCCAATTTAAAACTGTAAAATGCACGGTAAAAAACTGTAAAATTAGCAATTTTACAGTTTAGTACTGTAAAATTAGAAATTTAACAGTATATTTCTATAAAATTAGCTGTATTATACTGCAAAAACTACATTCATTTTTTACAGTGTGGTTGCATATTTGTACATTTATAACATGGTTCTTCCTAATCTTAATTTTTACAGAGTTTCTTGATTTATAAGGATACTAGCTTTATGCCCGGCGTTGCCCGGGTGCGTATTAATATAAAACTTTAGCTTCTCAAAAAATTCTAATAAAAATTTAACGCAAAACTTGTTCATAAACAACGTTCTTAGTTTCACCTTCAGGCGCAAGAATAAATAAATTTAGTCTTGATGTAGTAGTTCTCTCTTGTTGTTCTTTTAAACGAAACTGACGCTGACTCACTGTCTCCGATTGTCTTGATCTAGTTGCTCTATCTCTCAGATCTCTTAGACGATACTCACGCTGCTCATTGCTTTCTAATGCTCTAGCCGTCATATCTCTAATGTGCACTGTCGCTAGTCTTCGATTTCTCTCCTCAGGACTCATTTTCACGTTTTTCAGCCGTTTTTTTGCCTTAGGATGAACTTGTCCTATTGCTTTCCGTTTCTTCGGAGGCATTTTTGCAGAGTGGTAGCTAAATATACTTACAATTCAAAAATTTATGTTTTTCTTAATCGTTGTTTCCGAGCCTCGAGGTAGAAAGGTTGATAAATCAGAAATAAATTACTTTCTCGCTTTAAAGGTTTATCTCTATCAGTCGAAAAGAAAAAAAAAGCAGTTTAATTGTTTTTGACTTATTTCATGCTGAAATGAAATAGGTGAGCCTTGAAATGAAAATTCATTGTTTTAATTTTAACCTTCGTTGCAAAAATGCTAATATTTAAATACCATAAATTTTATCAATTTATAACCTAAAGGCTCTTGTCGATTAAAAAAATAGGCCTAATAATAGGCTAGATTCCTATATAAAAGGGTCATTTTTTGACAAAAAACTTGAATTTGAGCTTTTTAGATTTTTTTAAATTTCAAGACCCCGCCTATGAGAATTCTAGTGCATCGAGGAACCTATGTGCCAAGTTTGATGAAAATCTGACGCAAACTGTGGATTTGTATAGAGAACAAGTATACATACACTCATTTTTATATATATAGACTAGCTGTGGGGCCCGGCGTTGCACGGGCTTTAAAGTAGTGATGAAAATTCAAATAAACTACTCGCCGTCAAGGCGGTATATAATGATATATAACCGCTAAGGCAGCTCGCCTTTAAAGTAGCGAGGAAAGTTTTAGCAAACTACTCGCCGCCAAGGCGGCTCGCCTTTAAAGTAGTAAGGAAAGTTAAAACAAATTACTCGTCGCCAATTCGGCTCGCATTTACAGGAGGGAGGAAAGTTTTAGCGAAACCGGTTTCAAAAAACTACTCCCCGCTAAAGCGGCTCGCTAAAAAACTTTCCCGCATAAAAAAGTCAATCGCATTATTTGCACATGCTTCCTCAGGAATAAAAACAATGTCAAGTAGCATATATTTAACACTCTCCCTAATAAACAAATACAATGCCCTACCAAAAACAAATATTTCCAAACCGCTCTCTTCCTATAACATTAATTGCAAAATTCCAAACAAAAAAGTTGTTTTAATATTTAGATCGCAGCTAAAAAAAATCCCT
>JAXGGA010019595.1:0-19787 GCA_038373865.1 Uloborus plumipes
GAAACTATCCTCATACTTTGATTGCTTCCATTTTTAAAAAAAATTCTAACAAATCCGAAACAACTGTTGTTAAGAGAACTTTCATTCGACAGAATTTGGTTGTTTTGCCATTATTTCCCTCTGTGAGTTATCAGGTTGCTAAAATTCTCAAACGTTTCAATTTCCAGGTGGTATTCTCTCCAACGAATAAACTATGTTTCTCTTCTCTTAAAGATCCCATTCATCCTCTTAACAATTGTGGTATTTATAAAATTAATTGCATTTGCAATCTCTCCTATATAGGACAGACGCGACGGGCTTTGAAATTCCGCTTAAAAGAACATCAGAATTATGTGAAAAAGCAACAATTAAATAAGTCTAGTATTGCGCAACATTGTTGGGACAAGAATCATTCTTTCGATTTTAATTCCTTTCAAATTGTCCAAAAATGTCCCAACCCATCAGATCTTGATTTTTGGGAATCCTTCCACATTTTGAAAAACAGTTCTGACTTAGTTAACGATATAAATGCTATTCCTTATTTTTCTGCTGTTTGGCGTCCGTTTGTATAAATTATAATTGTTAGCCCTTTGGCTTTTCGTGTCGCTTATCTTTACATTTCAATTTTTGCTCACATTTTTGGTTAATTTAAAATTTTATTTCATTTTATTTCATTCTGTTTTCTTCTGCTGTTTTTTCTGTGTGTTACAATTGCTTTGGTACATAATTTTCCTATTCGCAAATTTATTGCTAATTTATTCATAAGTGGTTTCATTTTTTGACAATGTTTATGATTTATCGGATCTTTTGGAAATTTATTTCTTAACGGTTTTTTCTTGATGGTTTCATGTAATAAATTTCGGCTCTAAGCATTGTCTTGTTTGTTTTGTTAATATCCAGTTTTTGCTATTTATACTATCTTTTGTTCGAATGTGTTGCTTTTATCGGATGATTCTTCATCCTAAAGCTCACACTTCTTGCATTGAAAAAGGGGCTCCTTGTTGCCCCGAAACACGTGTCTGCAGTATCTCTGCTTATTTGTGCCTATTTTACGTTGATATTTTCTCCACTATATTGCTGAGTATTTTCACCAGAGGGAAAGGGGGGGGGAGGACATATACACAATGCATATTGCTTCAAAACACAACAAGAATTACGCTTACATAGGTGCAAATAACTTCATTTCTAAAAATTACAGGAGAGAGGGGCAGGGGAGGGGGTCAATAATAGCCTCCTTCTGAACCTCTAAAGGATGAGCCAGAATAAGATAAAAATTAAAACAATTTAAGCATAAAAATTAAAACAATTACTAATCTTTATGTATAAACATTACTGTAAGTAAATTTTAATAAAAATATAACAAGAAACTTATGCAACAGTGCTTTGATGTGTAGTTCAGTGTTTTTTTAATAAACATATTGGGGCAAAAAACTTACAACAAGTTTTTTAAATAGGAAATAGTGAAAAAAAAAAAAAAAAAAAAAAAAGACCATCAAAAGTCGACACATTTTCTCTTCATAAATTTTTATAGGTGCATGGCTCTAAAGAGGTTGAGAAGCACTGCCATTTTTTCTAATTGTTACATATTTCTAAGCATTATAATTATAAACTCTTAGTGTTGAGAACAGCTCTCAGCACTATCTAATGCATTGTGGTTAGAGAGGTCATGTCATATGATTTGATACAATTTAGAAGAAATCAAGCAGTAGACTGGAAAGAGTATAAGATCATTATAGATGTTTTTATCTATAAACTAGTGGATATGCCCAGCTTAGCGCGGGCTAAAATGCAACACGCAAAATTCAAGGAGGTATATTTTTAGAACAACAATGAAATAGGTGAGCCTTAAGTTGATAATTCATTGTTAATCGTAATCTTTTATGGTTGGAAATATTTAAATGTGTTAAATTTTATCAATTTTTGCATAAAAGCTTATCTCTATTACTGTATCTATTCAAAATCGAAAGAAAAATGGCCATTTTGAGACAGAAAATTTGAATTTTGAGCTTTGGATTTTTAAAATTTTTTTAAAATTTCAAAACCCCGCCTATGTGAATTCTAATGCATCGAGGAGCCTCTGTGCCAAATTTGATGAAAATCTGACAAAAACTAGATTTGTATAAGGAACAAAGAAATATATATACTGTCGGCCCCGCTTAAACGAACGCTTTGCGTCTGTGGCATAGGTTTCGGCATGTTTTGTTCGTATAAGTGGAGTATTCGTTTTTCCGTTACCCGATTAAGCGGGGACAACAGTATATACATTCATCCATTTTTATATGTATAGATATGTCTGTTCTTATGTGCATAACTAATGTTGTAGTAATAATAGCTATCACAATTATAATGCGCTATTTTGTTAACACTTTAATGCTCAAGTAAAGTTTAGAGCTATTTTCTCGTAACCAGATTGTTTAATTTCCTATGGAAACGAAGTTAGTTTTATTTCATAAACAATACCAAACAATACAAAAGGAACAAAACTCTGCATGAATATTTACTGTAGTTTACGTTAAGTTATTTTTGCCTTAAGGTATTTAGTAATAGAACTTATTTAAAGTTACATGATAAAAATTTCAAACAAAATGATTCTTTGAAATATTTAAAATAACCTTGCAATAGAATAAAATTTGGATCATGTATTTGAATTAATTACCTATAAAAATATGCAAGGACTTTGAGAGTTTCTTCATAAAATAGGAAATGACTGCCAGTAGTGAATGCTGCTTTTATAATACTTGGCCATACTCCTTTATACAGACCAAAAAATCCTTCTTCAAGAAAAATGCTGCGTACACAATGCACTAAGCTTCTGTAATGCCTCACAGCGCCGAAACACTTTCTTGCTTCTTCGAATCCTTGAATTTGATACCTCTTCTTCATTAAGTCCAGTGGGTAGATTAAAACCTTTGCTGCCATGCCTGATCCAGCACCACAGGCCGCATTTTGAAAAGTTGCTGAAAAACAGATTAATAAATATGAATCAAACAGGCATTTTTGTTTATAAATAATAGGAAGGGAGAAAAAAGTTACGAAAAAGATAAATCGTTATTCAAATCAATTAAAAACAAATTATATGGCCGCCACAAGAAAGAAAGCTGTATCTGATTCAAATAGATGTCCTATGTTTGAGAAAAAAAAAGCATAGGGCAAAACAAGCATGCAACTAAGTCCCAATGCTGCTAATGCAACATGAGACAAAATAATTTAGCGTACTTCTGTTACATGCAGACTTGCCTTTAAAAATAAAAATACTTACTTGTCTCAGCTGAATGTCTTGAAAATAAAGAATCCCACATTCCTTGGAAAACTCTATAAAAAGCAAACTGAGCACCAGCTTGTGGTGCTATTTGAATCAAAGTAGGTGACAACCCTTTGTAGAAGCTCAGAAGGCCTTCGTTTTTCAGCATGAGCTTCACAGCTTGGTAGATACTTTGGTAAGTCTAACAGGCAGAAGGAAAGAAGAAACAAGAAGAGATCCATTACTACACAAAACATAAATAATGTACTCAAAATTCATCTTCAATCAATTATAGAATAAAATTACATATATTACTTTTATCCAATACATGTTTGAAAAAAAAAACACTTGTTGTGCAGTCTTTATTATAAATCAATGACCCAGGTTGTGCAACTTCAATCAATGAAAGAAAAAACTTACAGTGCCATGCATATTATTAAAAGTATAAGTATTGATTTAAGACATCTTTCACAGTTAAGTGTCCTCTCCCTTATACACACAAATGTAAACGATTGACCAATTCAGATGGAAAAATATAAACACAACAAAATTCTTATCTGCACAACAAAATGCCTAAAATGCAAGTTAGTGTTGACACTAGGGATGCGCCGATTAATCAGCAGTAATTTGTAATAAGCTGCTTTGTAGATTACTCATAAGTCAAATTTTGCCAAGTAATTAACGGGAAATTTATTTTTAAATAGTTATTATAATTAATAACGTGTAACATGAAAGTACACAGCCTAAAGTAAAGACAAATAATGCAAAATTTGCTGCTTTGAATAAGTACGCAAATTTTCAATATTGCACTATGCTTCATGTATCAATAATTTTCTTTCATACCTTTAGCTTGGTGCTTTAATCTTTTAATTTCCATAAAGTATAAGTCTTGAATTTATTGGTTGATATAAAAAGTAGCTACGAAGTTAAAAGCGTCTGCTGAATGTTGAAAAAACTAGACGTGTTTTGAATTTTCAAGTACAAATAATACTATTCCTTTTTATTGACAATAATATAAAAAAAATTCTGACAGAAATAAAATTAAATCTTGAAACATTATTTTGAAAAAAAAAATCCGAATGAAGAAATTGTGGAATTAAAAGAACCATTAATATCATTAATTGGCGCTGCAGATTATCAACAGCCAATTAATTGTAAATTGTAAATTGGTTAATTTGCTTATCGGCGCAACTGAAGTTAACACCATTTAGACCAGGGGTTCACAAACGTTTTTTTTTTCTGTAGATTCCTTTTACCGAGTTTTCCAGTTTCTTGTGGACTCCCTTCCTAGGGGTCATTCCAAAGCTAGTAAGGCACTGAAATAAGAGAGCCGAAGCATTCTAAAACTGTGAACCCAGATGGTTAAGTTCAATTATAGATGTTCTAAGACTCTAAATACTGCGAGAATTAAAGCAAAACAGAAAGAAAAGACGATGGGTGATTAAAGTCATACAGAAAGCCATTTATGGCTGTTATGTGCTTAAAATGACAGAAAGTAAATACAAAATTGTGCAAATGAACAAATATTTAACTCACTATTTAGGGGGAAATAACAGCAGCATTAATTTTTACAGTACTGAATTTTATTTTGTAAAATCTTCAATTACAGAAGCCCCTCGTTATATCGCGCCTCGTTATATTGCTCATTAGGATATATCGCTCTTTTCTTTTGTCTCCCCCCCCCCCCCAAAAAAAAACAACTTTTAGTTCGAAACCATTTTTGAGAAAATATGTAAGGTGCTCAGAAAAGGTCTCTTTCTTATTTATTTTGTGGCAAAAAAGACACAGTATAGGCCAATTACAAATTTGCGGGGAAGAACGATCGGCCGATGATACAGCAGCAGCATGTTTTCCTGATGAATTGAATAGAAAAATTGTTGAGCTAGACTCGGTAGATGAGCAAATCTATAATGCTGATGAAGCTGCTCTCTACTGGGAAATGCTTCCAGATAAAACTCAAGATTTCAAGGTGAATAAATGACTTTTTATGTATGTGTACGTATAATCTACTTGCATGCTGGATAGAAAATTATTTTTAATGACTTCGGTTATATCGCGCTTTTTTCTTATCCCCCGAAAAGCGCGATATAACGAGGGGTTACTGTACTTAAATGTTACATGACTGCAATAAAACCCTTAAATTAAGAAAGAGCATTTAAAAAAAACTTTATAAATTTAAAATCTCATGCCTTATACAAAAAAAAAAAAGGTTCTTGAGCTTCCTTGGTTAACTGTTACTAATTTTTATTCACTTCTAATCTTGGTTCGCTGTACTTTTAACCATATATTTATTAAAGAAGAAACTTACTTTAGGTTCACCTTGACCAACAAGCCTTGTTCTTATGACATCAAAAGGAAAACTTCCAACAGTTGCAACACATCCTGCTAAAGCACCACATGTAAAATTTATAGCAGGCTTTACATCAGTTAAAACTTTGACTGGAAATACATCTTTTGCTTGTTTGGTAAGAAGTTCAAAGGCTAAAAACTGTAACAGATTTAAATGAGAAATATTTTAGCTTTATTCTTGTAATTATTTCAATCAAATTGCTTAATTTCTTGAAAAAGAAAGAAAAAGAAGGAGAAAAAAAAAACAAAAAAAAAAATTACATTTTCTGTTTGTATAGCCTGAACGAATTCTGCACAATTAATGCCAAAAAATATAATGTACATACTTGTAAAGCTCCATAGGTTACAGACAAAAATTGTGCAGGCACGGTTCCTTTCCAAAGTGCTTGAACTCCTTCTTCTTTCAATATGCACTTATATGCATGGGTCAGTCCTTTATACTTGGAGACCACACTGCTTCCACTTATAGGCTCAATTTGCAACTACATGAAAAGAGTAAAAAATAGAATAAAAGTTGCAACAAATCTTTTCTACCCTATTCTGCAATCTGTTCATATTTTTTATTTTAAAAAAAGAATTTAGTAGGAAATAAAGTAAAATTTAAAAATATATTTATACATATCGCACCCTTGCTACAAAACTGCCACAACTCAAAAAACTACATTTTCCAGGAATTGCGAAAAAACTGCTCTCGGGCTGACTAGGCACATTTTAGTATTTTTGAATTTGTCAATATGAAGACTGATACATCTCAAACTATGATCGTTAGTTACGCACGTTACTCTACGACGGCTGGACGACAACTCAAGATGTGGCATTTCAGTGGAAGGGGTCTTATGCATGTAGCAATGGTGCAATATGTTCATCCTTACAAACTAAATATAAACAGATTAGGACATAGAGCAATACACAGTTCTTAAAAATACTTTGAACAATATTTTTTCAAATATTTTACAATGAGGATATTAGCTGGAAGTTAATAAAAGTGACAGAAAAAAATAAGGAAAATTACTTCTGTGCACATGGTAAATAACAGCTTGTAAAATTACAATCTTTGCTGATCTGTATTTTATAATTTTATTATAGCTGTGCTGTATTTTACTTTATTTCTCCTTCATGTTATGTGAAGTAAAATAAACAGGTGGTTTAATTGTATGATCAAAAACATTCACATTAGACCTCCATACTAATGACTCTATTGGAGTCAAACATTCAGCACAAGTTTTTAGAAATTTGCAGCTTTTTAGCAAATATTGAATGTGTCTTCTGAAGAGGTTCCAGAACAGGTTCCTCATATTCTGATCAGTTAAAACAAAGGTAATTTTAACATAACTTCTTAAAGTACTTTTATCTCTGTACTTGCGTTAATGTTTCATTTGCTTCTTTTGCACTAGTGGATTTGAAACTTACAAAATAATTTAATAAATCATGACAGAAAGTAAAACAAGGTATCATAAAAATGTTGATTAGATTTAATTTTCTATTACCAAAATTTTCATGCAGATGAATTAGTTAGTTTTTATATATTTCGTTCAGAAAGAAGCATTTTATACTTAAGATTCCTTTTACTCTAATGAAGAATGATACAATAATAAGTGTACTAAGGTGTGTTAGAATTTGTATAATGGAGAAGATAGCATCGAAGTAACGACATAGTTTTATGTTTATTAAAGCAAGAATTGATAGACACACTGAGCTTTTTGTGGGTACTACTCTTGTTTTAGACATCAAAAAAGATATCAGCAAGATAATCAGAAGAAAGCAAGCAAAATATCTTGCCTCAGGATTGCATAAAGGTTAACGCGTCGGCAAATATCACCTTGCCTAAATGCTGCCTGGATAATGTTATGTTACTCTCTAAGAGCTGTCAGTGACTTGCCCCAATGTTGACTGTCAAGGTGTATGCAGCCTATTATCAGTCGAGTTACAGGGTGGGCTCTGCCTTTGAAGCATCAAAATGCTGGCATAACAGTGTGAAATCAATCTGCATGCAAGAAGTGGTAGCTATTGTAATCCTGCATACATATTATCTTGACAGTAAAATGGCAGAATACATTGATATAACAGTGTGAAATTAGTCTGTATGCAAGGTGCAATTGCTTGCAAGGTCTTTCTTTCTTTTTTTTTTTTTTTTTTTTTTGTGTGTGTGTTATTTTCGCTTCAAATTCACGAAGTAAATTTCATTCTTTAACTATTCGTTTTATTCTTCAAGCAAAAATTTTTTTAGCTTAGAATATTTTTTAAGCTGACACATGATTGAAAAGTCACATAGAGATATTTGCTTTCGTTCGATTTGCAATTTAATTGCGGATAATGAAAATTACTTCATTGATTTTAGATTAAACTTTACATATTAAAATTCATAGACTTCTTATATAGTGGCAAAAACATAGTTAGATTTTTTATTATTTATTTATTTTATTATTATTATTATTATTATTATTTTTTTTTATTTTTTTTTTTTTTTTTTGCTTAACAGAATGAGTCGCACTATTAAAAATACAATGCAATATTTTATTTATTTAAAAATGTATGCTTCTTTTCGAATTATTAATACATAAAATGCCGGGTTAAAATTATGGAGAAATATTAATAAATATCGCAGATAATAAATAAAAAATCTAAGTCCATTTCTGAGTGAATGTCAGCTTAAAAAATACACTTAGACAAAAAACTAATTTATTTTCAAGAATAACATAAATAGTTATTGAATAAAATTAAACTTACTAGCGAGCTTGAAGTCATTTTATGGTAAAACTGTGACTGCGTATAATCCCTTGTCTGCTTTGTTTAAGAACGAAAAACTTTATTTTTGCCCATTTCTGCCATTGATCGCGATATTTATTGTGTATAGCACTTGTTAAATAAAGGCAGTTAAGAATGATTCAAATAATTTCTAACACAATCATATTCCACGCTTAAGCAAACAGATTTTTAACGAAGCCAAACTGCGCATCCTATCACGTGCAAGCTAACTCGCTCTCATGTTCTTGATAACGCCGAAGAAAAAAACCCACAATACAAGAAACTAGGAATGCTGGGAATAACAGTCCGCACATGCGTCACTTTCAACAAAGATCCAGGTGGGTCGGGAGCGTGGGTCTTTGTTTGCTAATGACCCTGACGGCAACAGCATGAAACCAGTGTTTCTCAACCGCTCCTTTTGAATCCTGACGCTGACAACATGTATGCAGTCTTAATATTGCAGGAGGAAATCAGTATGGACATTGAAAGATGAATATAATCTTGCACACGTGCTGTTTTTGCAATATATACTTTTTAATCTTTATACAGTCTGTATGCAGTAATTTAAATTTTATACTGACGCCATCAGTACATTATCAAGATCTGTCAAGGCTGATGCAAGAAATTTTGCTTGTAGGGGAAACCACAAGCTTTTGTTATTTTGAAAAAAAAAAATGTAATATTCATTTTTGGGAATGTAACATTTTAATAAGAAATCCAAAAAGATAACTTTCAAGCAATTACCTGAAATCTTATTTTAAGAACATCCAAGGGCTGAAACAACTGTCGAGTTATCAGACCACTTACAGCTCCAGCTGCAACATAATCCTTTTCTGTCAATGTTACTTCAGACTGCCTTTCAAATCCCACCATTCTTCTAGAAGAAGGAAACATATTAAAGCATTTATACAAATTTCAATTACAAGGGTTGTATTTTTTATCAACCTCTGGTCACAAACTATGAAGGTCAGACATAAAGAGGATAACTGGTGTGCCTAGGAAGCTCATACAGGGGGGCAAGGGGGGGGGCAACTACCCCCTCACTTCCAAAAGTAAAGGGGCTTTGTCTCCTCACTTTTCATGGTCAAAAGGTAATGATCGAGTGAAAAATAATGTTTTACTAAATGAATTGATTTATTTCTCCAAAATAAAAGATGAAAATTCTAACGTTTGCATGTAATTTCGTAAGAATGGAACTTTAAATCGTAAGGGGAGGGGTATGTTAGCCGGCCTGGTTGATTTATGAGATAATATTCCTCATTATTTAAAGGTCATTTTATCAGCATTGTTAAAATACAAATAAAAAAGCCAAATTTTACAGAAAAAGAAACTTTAGATTTGCTGCCTTTTACCCTGAACCCCTCCCCCCACATTTATCTTGACACCCCCCCCCTTTGTTTCGTACACCAGTGTCCTATGCTGGTGTGTATATGCACAGTGGGGTTAGTGTATCATTAGCAGAAAAATGTACAGTGGAACCCTGCTACAGCAAATCTAGGATGTAACTTCCCCCAGCTGCAGAGAACCTTTCAAATGATCCGTCTAAAGCCAAATGTTGTTTACATCTTCAAAAACTAGTGACGATAAAAAAATGCTAAAAATTTAGCAGTAGCGACCCAAAGTTTTCCAAAATTTATTGTTTTTCATAGTACTTATCCTCAATGCTCCTTACCAATTTTCTCCATAGGCAAAAAATATCCTTTGCTTGGTTATCCCTTTTTTACATAAATACTATGATCCCATTGTTCCTCTTATAGTATTGCTAACTTCGTGCTGACTATGATTAAATTAGGCAAACAAAAAGCTTCCTCTGTAGTGCATTAAAATTAATTTATTCTGGAAAGCAGAATAATTCTAAATTTCCATGCAATTTTCCATCTCTAAATTTACTATGACTACTATCTAGTAGAATCGTAATTTAACAGCATTTTAAGCACCTTTTTTACACAAAAAACTTGATAAACTTGTTGCAGTTTTTCAAAAATTAGCTGACAGATAAATCAACAAAATGTCCATAAAATCAAAAAATCTGTAACCAAAAACAATATCTTACTTCTCATACTGTGTTTAAATTAAAAAAAAAAAAAGATATACATTTTTATGATCCGTTTATTATTGAGTAAAATAGTTGATACTAATATTTTACTAAATTTTATCCTAATTCATAATAGAAATATCCAAGTTTAGACTTTTTTTTTTAAGTTGACTGCAGAAAACCCTCAGCTCTATATTTCCTAAGCCAGTCTGTTGAGGAATTGGTACAACTGACTGCATTCTTATTTCGCACCAAAATCATGCTAAAAGGAGATATTTTTATATCTGCCATTTTGGTCTGTTCACTAAATCTTGAGAACTAATCATTTTAATTTGACAACAGCAGCAATTGTCAGAAATTCATTGCAGCTGTTTTCCGGACACAAGAAAAATTGGCAATAATTTATGTCAAGAGTCTGAATTATTGAAATCATCTCAAATAAAAATGATCAAATTTTAATGCAATTTTTAAACACTAAATTTGCACTTGAAATAACAATTTTTCTAAATTAGCGATCAAGAAGTGTGCAAGAAACAAAAAATATAAGTCGTAGAACATTTCAATCTTTTAACAAATATGTTTTACGTGTCAAATGCAAAGCAGCAATCCAAATATCGGAGAAATAAATACATTTACATGAAATACAAACTTTTGGAAAACTCTACTTGGAAAAACTACTGTAAAGCAAGAAAAGAAAGAAAGAAAGCTAAGAAAGAAGAAAGATTTCTGCTTGCATCACTACGGAAAAAAAGAAAGAAAAATAAACCTCCCAAAATGCTGCTAAAGGGATAAAAGTTTCATGCTATGCACTATTCATACATAAAGAATTATTTAAAACTGACCGAACTCGAACTACCTTTTATGGATTAAAAAAAAAATTATAATAAAAATCAGCAAGAGACGATAGTATGAAACTAGAAATCTCCACACAAAATTAAATAAACAATTGTTATCTTTCGTTATTTATCAGAAGATATCTGGCGCCAAACGAGATGAAATATACAAACCAACAAAAATTGTTGAAGACTGATCATCGATCATTTGAAGATTTTTTCTCGTCCATCATCACTGCGTTTGAAATTCGTCAACAAATACAGTCAGTTACAGCGAGAAACAATATAAAACTGGAAGACAGTCAGGCTAAAAGGCTTGCCCTAAGAGAAGAAGAAAAATAAGGAGTAGTTAACAAAACTCAAAATCGGTTGCATTGGTCCATTCTGTTGTCCCAAAAACACTAGAATGTTCACGCAATTCCTAGAAACAGCCGTAAGAAGATGAATGAGCACCATTTGGCTATTTTTGAACGGGTGACGGATATCAGCATTCAAACATCTAAACTTTATTGTTATGGTTTTTCTTGACATTTTTGTTGTCTTCCGAAGATGGGCGTATTTTATTTTCAAGATCTTGTTTAACTGACTGGAATTTACAGATATTAAATTGAATGAAACTTAATCTCGTGAAATACATTTGTGTACTTCATTCAGTTTAGTTGAAAAATTTAAACATGGCTAACAATCTCGCTTCCCAATTGATAAGGGAAGAGTTTAATCCTTTAGATTACGTGAAGAAACAAATTACAGAATGTAATGGTGCTGCAGATTTATTGAGTGAAAGAGACAGGATTCATAAATTGGCTGAGGAGACTAATGGGCTATTGAAGAAAAATGTTTACAAAAATTATACTCAGTTTATCGAAACTGCTAAAGAAATTTCATACCTTGAAGGAGAGATGTATCAACTTAGTCATATGCTTGCAGAGCAGCAAACTGTTTTCAATTCATTGTTGGAGGTTTCTATTGCTGCATCAAAGGATTCAGAGCTGCAAACTATTAGAGATAAGGAAACAGACGAAGAAAATAATAAAAACCTCTCTTTGCTTTTGGAGAAAGTTGAAGGGTGTGCAACCATACTAGAAGTTAGAGGTCGAACTGTTGTGTATAATGGAGAAATGCTAGAGTTGGGTGTTAGTGATTACAAGCCAATTCATACAGTGTACTGTGTATTGCTTGATGATGGATTAATGTTTGCTACAAAAATAGAAAACAGCCGTGGACCAATGCAATACAGGTAAAATTTTAGCTTTATCCTATGCTTACTTTTTTTTTCTTTTAATGTCATTCATTACGTTAAATGAAACTTTGATCAAGCTCTATTATTTTAAACTTTCTTATTAAGTTTTTAAAATGAAATAATGTGAATGATCAGGTTTCAAGTTCGTATCTTCATGGAGAGTTAATTACTGAATTTGGATCATAAAATAAGTAATCTTTCTTCTCCAAGTGAAAAAAGGATTTACTTTTCATCAATAGATGATAATTGAAAGCTATTTATTCTCGAATCAATAGGTGTTTTTAGCATTATCTATCAGTTAGTAACGGTTGAAAATTTATTGATTCCCTGATCAGTGCATGTTATTTCCCTAAAAACATGTGCAGTCATTGCCTCAAAACATATAGCTGTCACTTTTCAAAAAAAAATTTTAATTTTGTTCATGCCATTTTTCCGCTCTAGTTTTTTCTATAGAAATTTATCAATTTACTTCTTAAAATTTCTGTATTATGATTTATTTGCATTTCATCATAGAAAAATGTTCTTTTTATATCTAATTTCACACACATGATGAATATTTCTCTTAACTAGTGAATATTTCAATTATTGAGAATCTGGCCCAGTTGTCAATTTTTAGCGATAATAATTTTATTTTGGTAACCCTTAGTTTACGTTTACGAAGGAAAGATCTCCCTCAAGCATGCATTGGCAACAAAGATTTGATGCGATACTGTGAGATAGCCAGATTAAAATTTTATTTCGTCTAGAGCAGGGTTTCCCAAAGTGGTTGCCGTGGCATTCTGGGTGCTTCAGGAAGTGGCAAAGGTGGTTGCAAAGTATCCATCCATGGCATCAAACTGCATACCTAAGATTATTTTTGCTTTGAAAACATTTAAAAGTCGAAATGATTTGGTTTAAAAAATTAATTGTAAGTATAGTCGAACTCTGAAACGCCAACCCTAGTCATAGGCTGAAAATAAGTGAAAGTCAAGGGCGTAGGTTTAACGAGGTTTCACCAAACCAATCCTTCATCAACTTTATGTTTTTATGGAAATACACCTGAAAGCATCTATTTCCTTTTGAAATTAACTTTAAACTGTAACAAATGGATATAAATGTATTTTTATTCCTAATCTTTTTTGTTTTTCTTGTAGTATGTCTGTGACTATTCTTTTCTGTATGTAACTTTTTATTCCTAAAATTTCAGAAAAATTACAAGCAACAGATTTCTGGCTTGCAGCACAAATTTTTATTGTTGAACTCCTTTTTTTTTTATTTTTGCAAGTTTTCAAAGTTGCAAAACTAAATCTTTAACTTTACAGCAAGAGCACAGCCATGCGGGTGCAGGCATAAAAACATGCACATTCATGCATGCTTTTCAATTTTCGATTTTAATTTGCGATATTTATTAAAACAAATAAGGAGCTATCATAAATGCTGTCACACCTGTTCAGCACTCTTGACCCTCCCCCCCCCCTTTTCACACTTCATCTTGCCCTTTCCTGCCCCTTTATCATATGTCATGCTATTTTTCTTTAGCATATTCTTGTGAAAAATGTGTGATGATGTCACACTTGTTTTCCCTTCTCTCCTACTTGTCCCCAAAACTCTCAATTTCAATTGCAGGCTTCTTACCTGCACTAGGTATTACGTAGTTTTCAAAGTCAGTAATTTTATTTATTTTTCAGCTTGATTTTCATCAAATGATTAATTACTTTTTTAATTTTCTGAAAATTATGTTGCTGTTTTAGCAATAAATTTTCATCTTCCTTTATTATTTCATTTTCTCAGATTATTTATGAAAACAATTCTTCAAAATTTGCAAAAGTACATTTTACAGTGTTTAGGTAAGAAGCAGTAAACTTTGTCATGCCATTTTTCCACTCTAGTTTCTGCTATAGAAATTTATTAATTTACTTCTTAAAATTTCTGTATTATGATTTATTTGCATTTCATCATAGAAAAATGTTCTTTTTGTGTCTAATTTCACACATATGATGAATATTTCTCTGAACTAGTGAGTATTTCGACTATTGGGAATCAGGCCCGGTTGTCAATTTTTAGCAATAATTATTTTATTTTGGTAATCCTTAGTTTATGTTTGCGAAGGAAAGATTTCCCTCAAGCATACATTGGCAACAAAGATTTGATGCCAATACTGAGAGATAGCCAGATTTCTAGTCATCAAAATCGTCTCTTTTGGTTTCAAATTTCACACATATGATTAACAGTTGAAAGTAAAATAATGTGCCAGCTAAAAAAAAGCCACTTAATAATATTAAAATTCCTATTAAATAACACTGGCAAAATCAACTCTAAAAGTCCATTAACATGTAAAATAATCAGCTTAATAAAGATATGGAGTCATTATTATTGTTCAAAACTAAATTAAAATGCAAAATAAGAGAAAAAAGAGCAACCATGGCGACACTGAAAGCTTAAATTTAAATTTTTGCCAAGGTAGCTATATAGCTAGAAAATACATTGTCAAGTTGAACAACATTCCTCTAATTGAAAAGTACCTGCCAATGATCTTATTAAAAAATTCTCAAAAGCATTACTGAGAAAAAATTCTAAAAGTGCTTTTCAAGATCATTCCACAGTTATTCCAAAGGTCCCATTTAAATCTTAAATATTTGCCAAATAAATTAATTTGACCATCGAAAACCATCAAGGTTTTGAAGGGACTACCCCTCCAAAAGGCTGGACCTTTTTTTCTTTATGCAATCTAAATGCAAGGAAGACATAACAAAGTTTTTGAAACAAGAAACAAAAAAATGCTCATTTTTCAGTATTTTTGGAACTGCCAAAATAAAAGCAATGATGGTAAATTTCTTGCCTATCTGGCATGTTCCACTTTATAATTATTTCTCGGAATATTCCACAGAAATTAAAAATAAATCCTAACTAAAGTTAAAAGTATATCATCAATTAAATAAAAAAGACCATTAACTGAAACTAGAATTTCGTTTAAATCAAAAATAAGTAAAAAAAATATTAGTCTCTGCTCTCTGTTAAGCATGGTAAAATAAAGGCAAATGCCTTTTTTTTTTCTAATAAACTCTGGTAAAATTGCGTTTCAATTCAACATTATATTTGCTGTGTACTTAGTTTTTTTAAATTTGTGTATTATGGATACAGTGACCGCAGCAAAAATCCTTTAAATTTTATCACAGGCAAACCGTGGTGGGTAACTTCAGTAAATATTTTTTTTAATGGAAAGAAAACAGAAAATTAAAAAAACTAATAGAGCCTTGCAGCAGGCAAAAATTGTAGTCCTCCAGCTGTGAGGAAAGCATAGCTCCGTAATGCTCTGAATCCCTTCCATGTAATAATTAAGTTTAGTTTTCTGGCAAACAATTGCTAAAGATTGTTGATTTGTCAGTTCTCAAATGTAATGAAAGTTATCATCACGACTCTCTAAGGTGCTGAGGTTGGGGTTCACAACCTTTTTCAGTGAAGGGCCACATACTTTCGTGTGTGACCCTTCACTGAAAAAGGAACAGGAACTCTATTGGAGGGCTGCATGCAAGCCCATTATTTGGAGGGCTCATGAAGGATAAATGTCACCCCCCCCCCTCCTGGCTTTAAGAAATTGTTACTTTTTTAAAAAATAAACATATTGTCGTATAATTTGCATTGAGTACATATCCTTTGTCCTCTGGAAAATTTAAAAAACAATGGGCCTGGCAGCTTGTAACCAGTATTTGTTGATAGTAACCCATTAATGCCTAGCGTCCCTTTTTAGGGATGGTCCAAAAAAGGGTCTGAATTTCAACCAATAATAGTGTTCAATTAGAACCTTGGTATTGTTTCGATTCGTTATTAACTAATTGCAGCACATAACCATTGTAAAGTGTGTTCTGTAGCCGTTTTAATATGATTTTTATCAAAAATGACATCGTTCACAATCTCAAGAAAAAAAGCTTAGTTTGCAAAGTTATTCCCAGCTTCCCAGTTTATGTTAATTGCTGATTTTATTTCTTCTTATAAAATGTCTTTTTAATTATTATATCGTAGGCAGAAAACATTTTTAGTAAACAAAGTATGTACCTTCTGGGGCCTATTGTAACTTTCAAGGGACGATTTTTCTTACCTTAATAAAACAATTATTTTTTACATAATATTTTTTTATATTATTTTTCTTGTCCATTAAACACTGTTTGTAACCAGCATACAAAATATCTTTGGGGGAAAAATGTCAGGCATTAATGGGTTAATAAATAAGAAAAATTGTAATTGAAATATTGAATCTTTTCGCTAAATAACTTCTTGGGAAAACTTTATCAAAACACATAACTAAAATATTGCATATACATGATTCAGAGTAAAAATGATCTTTAAATTACTTTAAAAAAACTAAAAAATACGCTTTTAAATGCTCTTATAATACATCAACATGTATTATAAGAAATATAGTTTATATAATATAGTTTAGCCTTTAGTATTAATAATAGTACAAAATGTATTGCTTTTATATTTGCAAAGAACATGAATTTTATCTTTTATTCAGTTACATACAAACAACTCAAACACTTATAATACTCGTACATTAACATGTAATATAGTTTAGCTTTTAGTATTAATAATAGTTTTAAATATATTACTTTTACATTTGCGAAGAACGTGAATTTTATATCTTTTATTCAGAGTTACATACATACCCACAAGTGAAACAAAAGCGTATTAATAAGGTAAACTTTTTTCAGTGAAGAAAATGTTTTGAGCTTCTGATGCTAAGCTGCCTTTCTTATGACAGCTGCTTAGCCATCAGAGGCTGAAAACTTTGTATGTTTTGTAAAAAGGATAACGTGTATGCAATATTTTTGTAATTCTATGCTTTTAATAATTTTGAACTTTTTCACTTATTAAA
This sequence comes from Uloborus plumipes, assembly GCA_038373865.1. Classification (NCBI taxonomy): domain Eukaryota; kingdom Metazoa; phylum Arthropoda; class Arachnida; order Araneae; family Uloboridae; genus Uloborus; species Uloborus plumipes. The sequence goes on from JAXGGA010019595.1 coordinate 17,275, forward strand.
ACTAAAGAAATTAAACATTTTATTCAGCAATACAAAACCAACATGTGCTTCCAGCAAAATAAGATCCAAAAAGTACTCTCAGCAAATCTGCAAAAGCAACACTAGGCCACAGCATAACGACAAAATTCTACCATAAGCGAGATATTATATGAATATTAAACAAAATGATGAGTTAACAAAAAATAATCATGATATTACAAACATTATAGAACTAAAAATTTAGGGAAATGCTATAAAATCAAAATAATCTGAAACCGAAATTTATCTACCAATTTTGATGTATGTATGAGTTCATTGTTGATAGTTGAAATTCTCAACTTTCTTGCATTTTCCTTTTTTTTTTTTTTTTTTTTTATTTATTCATAGAGCTAAAGATTTTTAGGACTCCAGAAGGCCTAACTATTAGAAACTTGATTTGCATACATTAGATGTCAGCAAGGGAACTAATTCTATGTCTTTTAAGATCTTAATTTCCACGAACTCTAAATAATTTAATTTTTACGAATTTTAGATGAATAAACATTCATTCACCTCGTGGTGAGTGCAAAAATTAAAAAATGGTGGTTAAAAAAATTCTCGTATTAATTTTGAAAAATGTTTGCATTCCTACTCAATATGATTTGTATAGTGCACTACTTTAACTGGGCTTTAACTGCACTTTGGCTGGGAGGTGAGCTCAATTTTCCACAAACATAATACTTTTTATCGGAGCAGTTAATATCACTGCTTTAATATAGCAGCCTCTGTTTAATTTGATTGTAGAAGATAATTTCCAATATCGAAATTGGTAATGTAGTAGCCAGTTATGTTCAATTTTATGACCCCCTCCCCCTTTAAAAAAATCCACCTCTCTACTAAAGAGAAACTGGAAGTCGATAATTTTTTGTATGGAATACTTCATTTATTCATTGTATTAAGAAATTTGGAAAATGATAAGAAACCGTATGACGTACGAATTTTCTAAGATAAACTCGAAACCAAAAGGGGAGAGTTAACCCCCGCTTTGCTTACGCCACTGGCTTTTGCCATATTGAATTGAATGATGTGTCAAATGTTTCTGTTTCTTTCTTTACAGACGATCTTTAATAAGTAATGGAAGTTTAATAACTAACGGATGATTTTATATAATCTGTATCCTTTTTTATTTGCAGATACCAAGCTCTCTATGAACTTGATGGTCTGGCTGTAGTAAATGTCAAAGAAGAAATTGGTGTGAAGAATGTCTTTAAAGTCTTAATGTTTCCCGAAGTGCGACTGTTTCAGTGTCTTTCTGCCACTTCTAAAAAGGAATGGTTGTCTCGCATTGATCAAGCGAAGAAAAAGAAATTATCCTCTTTCGAAAGACTTTCTGGTCCAAAAGAGGCTCCCAATCCCTTTGAAGATGACAGTGCTAATCCATTTGAAGATGACTTATCTCCGCACAGAAATGCTTATTTAGAGACTCCCGTCTGGCTCCTCGAACTCCCAGAAGAATTGGATGTCTGCATTGCTCTTAGGGAATTCGAAAAAGCAGTACAACTTATTCAAAAGGCCAGCGCCCACTGTGCAGCGTTCCCAAGAAGCACTGCCGTCAAAGATACCAAAATCCGTATTGACAACCGTGCAAAGCAGCTCGTTCATATCCTAACAGAAGAATTGAAAGTTTCACCTGATCGTTCTCTTCATGGCGGTCCAAGAGCTGCCAGGAAAGCTGTTGGTGTCTTGATCCAACTGGGAAAGTCATCTAAAGCATGTAATCTTTTTTTAAAGCGTTGTTCAGCCATGTTGAAGCAAAACATGAAACAACAAAAAGCAGAAGGTGCTACTCTTAGCTATATCGAGAAACTTTGCAGTGTTTTCTTTTCCTGCATCGCAGATACGGGCAAGGAATTCAACCGGGCTTTTGAGAATAATGCTTGTGCATCTGCCTTTGTATTGTGGGCAAAACTGCAATTAGAGCAGTTTGTCCAAATATTTTCGAAGCATGTCTTCACTCCACAAGTCAGTGCTTCTACTGCAACGGATTGCATAGCGTGCGCTCGACAGCACTGTGATAAACTGTCAGATGTAGGCATCGAATTTTCATTTGTTTTGAATGATTTATTAGGTTCGCAAGTGGAGAGGTTGGTGACTGAAATGCGTGATAAGCTTCTAGAAGCAATCAAGCTGCGCTCCAATGACGACAAGTGGCGACCTCAAAATCTTCAAAATACTGCCAATTCGAAGAAATTACTCGATGATTTGAGGGAAATGGGAATAGACAATGCAGAATCATATCTTTTTGATGAATGTTGGTTGACATTAACTGTCAACATAACAGCATTTGCAAAAATGTATTTGAATTTTCTAGATGACCTTTTGAAACTGTACACACCAGCTGTTCATACTTTAATAAATGAAGCTCTATCTGTTGCTTTCCAAACTCAACTCTTTCATGTGAAAAATGCATTTCAAAAAGCGAACGATCCTTCAGAAAGGCAGTTTATTTCAAAGAATGCGTCGTTTTTGTCTGATGTATTAAAATTTTTGAAAGG
>JAXGGA010019596.1:0-19783 GCA_038373865.1 Uloborus plumipes
TGAAGTGGAGTACAGAGTGAATTGATGCCGAAGGCCTCATTAGTACTGCTGTTTAGGGGAAATAAATTCCCTTTTCAGGTAAACATATGCAACCAAACGTTTTATACGACCAACTGTATCATGGCGAACTGAGGACTGAATTGTAAAAAGTTCTATGGCAACCCTTTGGTAGTATTGGCTCGCTTAGCGAATAGATTCGCCATTTATCGCTCTGCGGTGCCAGTGTCGTTTCATAGTTAATTAATAATTAGAATCAATTAAAATAAAAATAATTTGCTAACTAATTAAAATAAGCCGCTAAAATGCAGAATAAACTAACAAGTAAAACAAGCTTTTCAATGACGTTAAAATATACTAAAATAGAATTGAATGCGAAATTGTAAAATTGTCGCTAACAAATTAACTTTTAATTTTGTCTTTTATTTATCTGATTTGTATATAATGTTAGTTACCATAAAATTCGATAGATGTCGCTGGACAATGACCACCATTTTTATCCCAAGGATTTTGATGAAATGAAACAGCCTGTATAAACCCTATCTAATGAAGAATTGGTATTATGGATCCTAAATGGCTGAAATCATGCTGGCATTTGAAAGTACCACTTCTTGTAGTTTGCTGAGACGTCGACAGATGGTACCTGCAATTGGAAACAGTTTTCTTGGGGGCCCCAAAGCGTAGGGGTCTTAGATCCTACTGATTATCATTTTTTTTTATTCATTATATATGCTGTTTGATGTATTTTTAACTAAGAAAACCAAAAAAATGTATAAACATTCATTGCTAAATTAATTTGGGACATAATGGGTTAAGACTATGAAGATAAGACGCTTGTGGACTCAGCTGAAGATACCGTGGAGTTTTTGTTACCGAGGACAACATTAACGTGACACCAGGGGAATTTTCGTACCTCCAGAGATGTCACCTGTACAAGTGACAGCACTTGCTGTCAGATTTTCACTGATGAATAAATCTGTTAGTGTCACTTTTGGCATCGTTCAGGGTCATTCCATAGTGACTAACGTAACATTCAGAGCTGATTTTTTAACTGTTTTTACTTGTAACTTAAAGTATAAAAATATTTTCTGGAACAAGTGTATGTAGTGTTTTTACAATGCTGGTATAGTATGCTGGTGGATTTACAATGTATATGGTATCTATCTATCATTTCTGCCGAGAATTTAAAACAAAATTTCTGACAGTTGATATTTTTTCAACCAAAATAGCAACGTGACTAACGTAACATTTTTGCAACCCTGAAAATCAATGCTCATGTTGAAAGGAAAAAATATCTCAAAGTTAAGCAAGTGTTAAAAATTGAATGATATATTTGGTAAATGTGCAAACTTGGCTTTTAAAAACATAAAATACATTTATTAAATCTTAATTTTTTTAGTCTTGAGTGTCACTTTTACTCAAAAAGGTGTGTGACTAACGTAACCATCGAATTACAAGCAGTAAACACATTACAAACTGTTTATTATGGCTAATCTCAGTGATAATTGCAATACTTTTAAAAAAATTTTTAACTTATTATGTTGTATGATTTTTATTTATTTATTTATCTTTTATACTTTTTTCACTTCGGTAATTTTTTTCCCTCGGCTGAGGTTGACATTTCTATGGAATGACCCTTCATTCGTTTTGCCAACGCTACTGTATGTACGTCCATGTTGTGGTTCTGATGTGCATCTTTCTGCCCCCAGAGTGGGATGGAATCCAGTGTTCCTACGTAATTATAAGTCCTATGGACGGGGATACTATCATCTCTATTAATTTGTAAAACACAATTTGGAATTATCCTGTTAATTGAAATAAAAACGATTCACCCAAAGTGAATCACGATATGAAGCATGCGTTTGCCATGGAATTATCATCCGAAATGAGTCAAGTTTTGAATTTAATGAGCAACCAAAATGTATCATGAGTTTGAAATGAATCAGGAATTCACACACACTAAATACGAAACGTTTCTTCAGGATAAAATATGTATTAGAAATGAACAAAAACCGGTTCACAAAAGTACATATAAGCATTAATAAAGCTTGTGAAGAAAGTTCCTAAGTTATGCTACAAAAAGAGTTTATTTAAAGACCGAGTAAGAAGAAAAGTAAAGAATATAATTTCACAGTTTCGTATTTTGGCAGCAGAAAATTTAAAGATTATTTTCCGTTGGAGGTAAGTTACTTAAATTCGCAAATTGTTTATTTCTACATACACTTGTTCTATTTTTACATCTTAATGCAACTTAAAATTTTTATTAATTAAGCTACATATTTATTTGATGAATAACCTAACATTTTAATGGAGCTTTAAATGCTGTTTATTTAGTCAGTAGATTATTTTACTTGAGCTTTTTACGATACTTTATGGTTTGTTTTTATTTGGAAGTTAATTTTATATTTTAAGGCACTTTAAGTCCACTCTAACGGGTTTTTTGTTTAAAAGTTCACTTTCACCAAAAATGTTGTTTGTAACTTTGAAACATCAAACATGTCTAAAGTCTGAATACCTACTAGAACCCCTACTAAAAATTCAATTTTTATATTTTGAGTCAAGTACCTAAAGTATTTCATTCAAACTTGCAAAATTTAATTTTATTTGATTAATATCAAACAGTAATAGAGTTGACGCTCGATATAACGACCATCTCTGTCCCACAGCGAAAGGTCTTTATAACGAGTGGTCGCTATATGAGGTAGAAAATAGACTGTATTGGGATCAAGTTGGGGTTTTCCCACCGGTCGTTATATTGGGATAGTCCTTATAACGAGCGGTCATTATAACGAGCGTCGACTGTAGTCAGATAAAAGTATTCATGCATCAATGCTTTATTAAATGCATTGCCGTACAGTATATTGATAATAACAGACCTTCAAGATAATTTGTAGTTTATATTACGTTTACCTTATTGCCACGTTTACTCCTTTTTCTGTAATTTTACATATCAATGGAACTTTTGATATATACTCACATACATATAAGTATATTCATTTATTTGATTATTTTAAGTGTTAACAGGGAAATTTAAAATTTATTCGACAAATTATTTAAATGGGTATTCTAACATTAATTCGTGCAAAATTTCATGTAATTGCATACACTTGTTTCGGGTTACAAGGAACCTTTTATCAATTACTTTTTTTCAATGTCTTTTCCTCCAATGTGCTCAATTCTTTTGCAATAAAAAGAGGTACCTTGCAACTTCGAAACACGTGTTTGCAATTTTCTGTTATTTTGTGCTAATTTAATGAGCTTAATTTGCAATATTTCCTTATAGTTTTCTGCACTAATTCTTTACTTTCTTTTTTAATGGTATTTTTCCTGTTAATTAATGGCTTGTTTTTGACAAATTGTTTCGCTTTTAATGGGTTAATTTCATTAATTATCGGATTATTTTTCATTTTAATGGGACTTTTAATCTTGTTTCAAGAGCCGTTTTGCTTAAAACTCCTTTAAAAGACAAAATAATGCATGGTGACGCCAAATAACTAATTTCAATGTAACTCCGACTAAACAGAGCAATAATGAAGGAAATGAATAATAATTGTCGAGATCAAAAGCATGTTGCTGCTACCTGTAATGGGAAAGTACCAACTCTTTAAAGGGATACTTTTATTTAGGAGAGAATATTAGTAACAGCTAGCAGATTAGCGAAGTCTGAAAAGTTATTAAAAGATTAAAAATAGAAAAAAGGGACAAAATGCTTTTTTCTAGTTGAAAAATATTTGATTTTTATGTCTATGAAAATTTCTTAAATAAATCTTAAGCGATGTTTTCTGGAGGTAATATATTTTAATTCTCCAAAGATTACATCCTTTTTCTAAATCCAATTATGCAAAGTACTCTTTAATGGAAACTTGTTTCCCCTACCATTGAGTGTTCTATGCAAATCGGATCATTAATTGGAGTTCAAAACTTGGCAGTCAGTTCTTTCTCGCTTGAATTTAAAAGTACTTAAAACCGGAGGGGTGCAGGTAGAATTTTCTTTCTCTGAAGTGATTTAGTCGAATCAAAATAATCTTCTGAGCTGATTTAGTGAGCTGAGATGAGTTGTTTAATTTAATTTAAAAGTCGTTTCTAATTTTTGTTGCCAATTTCAAAGTTCATCTGGTAGTTTTAACAATAGCATTTAAACTGTTGTCATTTATTTTACATTTGAACAGATTTTTTTCCTTTTATAAAAGTTTATCAGTTAAATGATCACATACTATTTTTAGTGACAATGGCACTAGAAAAGCTTTCAAATGTTAAAAAAAACTGTTTTCATTTTCTTTGGACTTGATATTAAGAACGATATCGTATTTTTCATGTTTAATATGATCGCAGCCTCGTTAAAACAGTGCTGCATTATTTGGCAATTTATCATACTGACACAAATACTGGCATTTAATTATTACTGTTGTCATATTTATTTCCTGAGCTACACCATTATGCCTCGACTTACATCATCATTGTAACAACATTTTTTTTTTTGCTTATTTTGTTTAATGAATTTTGTTTTATTTCACGCAACATTTTTAACTTTTTGAAAGCATTTATTAAAAGAATATTAAATTTGGAAATTGTTGCGGATTCTTGAAAACTGCTTTCCATAGTTGGTTTATCTATAAATTTTGAAAATTTTGGATGTCTAAGGTTCCCCACAAATTAGGACCCCCAAGAAAACTTTTTCCAATCACAGGTACCATCTGTCGACCTCTCAGCGAAGTACAAGGAGTTGTACTCAAAAGCTTCCGCATGATTCCTGCCACTTAGGATTCATAATGCTAAATTAATATAAACGGGACTTCTAAGTCCCGTCGGGTCATAAAGGGTTAAAACAAAACAACACAATATGACACCTAGGGCCGCAAAAGCAGTTGCAGTGTTAAAAACTATTAAAAAGTTATTAGTAAATGCATCTAAAGAAAACATTAATAAATATCACTCGAAAACTCACACAACTCACATAAAGACAACTATATTAGTGTCCAAGAAACTAAAAAATTAAATTGCAAACTCTCCCAAAGTGTTTTTAAACAAAGCAACACAAAACGACAGTAAAAACTAATCAAAAGTTATAAATAAACTGCATTCAAAGAAACTAATAACTCTCTCAAAATCTACCACAACTCTGATGATACATCTCACACCACATCAGCACAGTACAACACTGTACACTAACTAAATTCAAAACCTTTTCAAACTGTATAAATATATATAGTACAAGAAACTAAAAAATTGCACTGCAAACCCTTCCAATGTCTTTCAAAATAAACACAAACAGCATAAACAAAACAGCACAATATGACACACAGAGCCAGTGAAATAATTTCTATCTTCAAAACTTTTTAATCTTTAAAGTAAACTTTTACATCTTACAAAACAACCGACATTGTTAAAATTTTCCAATAAAAGCAATAGACTCGGCAAGGCATTTTCCCATCAGGATGGCAACAAATAAAATATCCTAAAAGCTAACTGGCAAAAGGATATCAGCTATTACTCTAACTGCTTAATGGTAATTAATGCAAAAGAAACCTAAAAGTTCCATGCAACGCGGGAAACATTAATGAAATGGAACATGTCTGACAATTTACTTGGCTTCAATGATCATTCCGCCGTTCCATAGGTTTGCCATGATTCCCGAATTATCGCTTTCCTAATCAATTAATAAAGAATAATTTATCTCGCCCAGCAGAGAAGGCCATTTTCGATATCAAATTAGGCAATATCCAATTAATCTCGCCGCTGAGACATGATTGTTTCGTTTAAATGCGAACATCGAGGCGCAATTTAATTATTAATTGGCGCGACATTTGGGTTAGGTTATTAGGCATAAAGATAGCTCTTTTTTAAAATTCGATGATACCTTTTCAATTAGAGATATAAAAATTCATACGAGGAGATACAAAGAAAATTTGAAACAAAATTAAATAGCTGGTTATTAAAATGCTTCAGAAAATGTTCCTCTGTTTTCTTCAAAATTTGAGTACCACGCACACGCATATTATACAGGGGAAGGAGGAGCAAGTGAAATAGCAGGCAACGTGAGAGGGTGAAATATTCACATTGTGTACAACGTCACCTATCTGGTAAAATGTTTAACTGTTTTGTAACACATTTAGTCAATTCCAATTAGGATTTTTTTCCCCTAATAATTCATGTACCTACGAGGCAAAGTACGTGGAGCAAAGTAAAATAGTTTTTTTTTTTCATTTATTATTTACTTCATTTATTCATGTACTAGCTTAATACCCGGCGTTGCCCGGGTGCTTATTAATACAGCATAGCATTCAGGGAAAAAAAGTTTGAAAGAGTTCTATTCATATGGGTATAAAATAATTTGCATCATTCTGTCTCTTAGGTGCAAACTTTGAAAAAAACTAAAATATTACAGAAAGTTACACGTTTACAGAAAAATAATCTCATCAAAAGGTGAAAATGAAAGATAAATGTTGTCTGTGCTTTGTCGCGTCCACTGGAATGAAATATATGCACATGGAAATGAAAAAAATTGCATCAATTTCACCCGCCAAATTTAAAATATTAACTTTTCTCTATTAATTGTTCCCACCTACAAAGTAAAAATTATTATAACTCAGAAATAAATCTATTTCTCGTTCTGAAGGCTTATCTCCATTACAGACGCAACTGTCGTCGCATTGCAAATTTGAAATTCAAATCCGTGGTTCTTTTTATAAAGTCCACATGAATTATGATTGTTTTTTACTTATTTCAATGCTAAAAGGAAATAGATGAGCCTTAAATTGAAAATTCATTACTTTAATCGTAATCATTGTTGGAAAATACTAATATTTAAAAATCTTAAATTTCATCAATTTGAATGCTAAAAGGCCTATCTCGATTACAATATAAATAGGCTAGATTCCTATAAAAGGGTCATTTTTTGACAAAAAATTTAAATTTGAGCTTTTTAGATTTTTTAAAATTTCAAGACCCCGCCTATGAGAATTCTGGGGCATCAAGGAACCTCTGTGTCAAGTTTGATGAAAATCTGAAGCAAACTGTGGATTTGTATAGAGAACAAGTATACATACACTCATTTTTATAGATATAGATTGAAGCACTTACGCTTTTATTCTTCATTAACTAATTCATTTACATTCGATCATTTATTAATTCACATAAGCTTTCATTTATTCACTTATTTTCTTGTTTATTCACTCATTTATTAACTACCATATATTAAGTTATTAGCCTCTTATAAATCACTACGCACGTGCTGGGAAGTATACGTCATAATGTCGAATTCAAAGAAGTGTTAGGAAAGAAGATGCAAAGATTCAATCAGTCAAGTCCAATCAGGATTTTTTCTCCCAATTAGTCAAATACCAGCGGGGCAAAGTGAATGGAGAAAAATAAAATAGTTTTTTTTTCTTCATTTATTTATTATTTTATGTATTTATTTATTTATTGAACCTCTTACGTTTTTTTTCTTCATCAATTAATTCATTTACATTCTCTCATTTATTAATTCACATACTCGTTCATTTATTCCCTTATTTTCTTCTTTATTCACTGATTTATTAACTATCATGTAATAAGTTATTAGCCTCTTATAAACAACTACGCACGAGGTGGGAAGCATGCGTCATAATGAAGTGCTAGGCAAGAAGATGCAAAGAAGGTTTTTAGAATTATAAAGTTACTGCGGGGTTACTGCGCTGCACGCGCTGAATGGTGTACTGTACAACACGGTGTACAGGTCTATTAAGATTCTTGTTAACAGTTTACCTCGAAACCTTTATAGTGCTCCTCTAGCAAAAAAATATCCGACAAAAACAGTTTTTCCTCATTTTCAGGTAATAGGGAAGGGTGGTTAAAATTGAAAACACACACTGAATTTTACCCTGAATTGGCTCGTAGCTTTGGCTGGCGTGACTTTCGTCGTCGCTTTGCAAAAGTATTCTAATGCATAAAGCAGTGAGTAACCGCCCCTAAGCAAGGGCTAAGGCAAGAACATGCAATATATTGCCAACTCGGTTATTAAGTGCAGAATAAGCACGAAACTGCAGTCCATGGATCGAAATAGCCGAGTTGGCGGTATAGTGCATATTCTAATGCAGTCCAGCTCGCTTACGAAAAATATCGGTTAAAAGAGCATCACGCTTAATAAATCACATTTTCGATGCATCAATCTGTTGTAATTCATTATTATCATCCCGGATATTGGAATAACCCGCTTATTAGAATATTTTTTCGCAGCAAAATGGCTATTCCATGAAGCGGTCTCGCCTGTACGTACTGATCCGCCGCAACTACCTTTTCCTGTTTCCCCAAAAGAGGGAAACAATCTTTGTAGAGGGTCACCTTACCAGAGGAGCACTATATACTCCTGTAGTGACTGAGCCCTGAACCCGGTTCTCATGTACCACTGCACTTCTGACGAGGCCCGTTTTTTTCCAAACATCGGTCTTGTCGAACTATTTTTATTCTTGGCAGATCTTGCTATGGTCGTCGGGTATTATCAACACCTCTTAAATACTAAATACTAAATGCCTACTGCTTTCTGGTTTTTAGCACAGAGTAAAATTTCTCCCTTAGTTCACGAAACACTGTCATCTATCGGAGTTCTTCGAGACAGAGAAGTTAACGATTGCTTGATTTCTGAATTTAAATTTAAAAATTAACCAATCAAAAATTTATTTCGGATATTGTTTGGATTTATCAGCATAACAACGGCATCGGATTGCCGCAAGATGGCGCTCAAAGCGGAACAACTGTCTCCCGTATTGAGGCAAATGTTGTAGGCATTTATTACTTGGAGGCGTTAGTATTACCTCCCGTACTTTGAAAACTCTGCCAGAGTCATCAGATCTCGCAATAAGACACGTGGAGCAGTCGATATACTTCGGTGTGCAATCGTCTTGATTCCAGAATTTTGATAATTTTCACTTTCAAAGACATGTAAAGCTTCTTTGGGCCATCAATCGTCGTTTTTGATCGTTAAACTCAAAGTGTAGCGCAGCACTTGCACAGAAACTGGTATTTCTCCTAATTTCCCGAAAGAGGGGGGAGGGGATCCGGCTTAAAAAGGCTCAAAAAGTCGATTTTGGTTGTGGGGGGGTGTGGTTTTGAATTAAAAAAAGGCAAGTCAAGCGAACTTTTTGGCTTATTTTATTACATGGCTGGACATGGGGAAAGCAATTTTTTTCAGAAAAATATTCACCTGCAACTGATTTTTCTTCATACTCGTGCAAATGCTGTTCTCATTTTTGGCGGGGTAGGTGAAGCTCGTAATTTTCATCTAAAACAAAAACAAAAAAACACCATTTTAAATTTTCATATATTTTTCTTCTATATAAACTAAAAATAACTACAAAAATTGTGAATTTGATTTTTTTTTTTTTAATATAAAATCTTTTTGCTAAATAAATTGTTGAGATTTTTTTTCAGAAATGCTTTCAGTTCAAAAAGAAAAAAAATATATCAAAATTAAAACCGTGTTTGTGAATTTTTTGTTTCAGATGAAAATTACGAGCTTTATCTTTCCCCCCAAATGAGAAACAGCATGTTGCACGAGTACGAAGAAAAATCAGTTGCAGTGAATATTTTTCGATAAAAAAAGCTTTCCCCATGTTCAGACATGTAATAAAATAATCTAAAATGTTCGCCTGACTTGCTTTTTTTTCATCCTAAAAAATTCCCCAAAATATCATTTTTTGAGCCGTTAACTCATTCTCACGCGAGCAGACGTTTTGAACACGTCGACTGCTACACTGTAAAAAATGAATGTTGTTTTTATAGTATAATACAGCTAATTTTATAGTAATAAACTGTAAAAATTGCTAATTTTACAGTAATAAACTAAAATTGCTACTTTTACAGTACTAAACTGTAAAATTGCTAATTTTACAGTAATAAACTGCAAAATTGCTAATTTTAAGTTTATTACCGTGCATTTTCAGTTTTAAACTGGAACCTCTGCTGCCAGTATTATACTGTTGTTTTTACAGTATAATACAGCTAAATTTTACGGCAATAAACTGTAAAATTTCTAACTTTACAGTAAGAAACTGTAAAATTGCTAGTTTTACAGTTTATTACTGTGCATTTTACAGTTTTAAATTGGAACCTAGGCTGCCAGTATCTCTATCTCTACTAATAATAAAGCTGAAGGTGGTTCTGTCTGTCCTTCTTTCTTTCTGTCTGTCTGTCTGTTACGCGCGTAGCGCCAAAACCGTTCGGTCGATTTTCATGCCACTTGGCACAAAATTAGTTTGTAGCATGTAGTTTTGCACCTCGAAGCGATTTTTCGAAAATTCCATTTCGTTCTTTTTCTATTCAAATTCTTAGCTGAAATTCGATAAAATAGGGAAGAAATATTTCACACACATTTTCAAGTCTTATGTCATTCGAAAGCTTGGAATTTTCTGCACAAAATGAAGTTTTTTCGAAGTTTCTACGATCATCAGGAGAGCTGTAACAATTGTTTTTAGAATCCCGAAATTCAAGGCTTACCTTCAGTAAAGCAAGCCAAACGATTCTAAAATGGTTGAACTTTAGAATAAAATTTGTTTGAAAAGAGAGATAAAATGAATTATTTTATCAACGGAAATCAATTTTTCATGTTGTTACTATGGTTACGTGTTCATACTTATTTTTGTTTCTTTCTTTTTCCAGGGTTGCCAGCGTCTATCTTCGTAGGCTACGGCCAGACGTAGTATTTTTGATTCTACGGTAGTATTTTTTCGGCCCAAATAAGGAGCGTAGTATGTTTCTGGCAACCCTGTTTCCAATACACTAATGACTTAATTAAAAGATTTGGCGGATTTTTTTTTTTTTTTTCATTTTCATAGATTTCGCATTTCAGCAACATTGATTTTGGCAACGTTTGGAAACAGTAGTATTTTGTAATATTTTTTTTAGAGGAGGCGTAGTTTTTTTTTGTTCCAATTCTCTGGCAACCCTGTCTTTTTCCCGGTGAAGCGGTGAAGATGCTTTGGGACCCTGCTTGGCGCGTTTTCAAAAAGTCAACTACGCCAAATAGCTAGGGTTACCACGCTTGGCGCGCCTATCGTTCATTTAGCGAGAAAAGGGTACCTAAAGCACAGATTAACGAAATATCGTATCAATTGCGATATTGCATCGTTTTTTTAAAGTGTTTCATTTCGGAAAATGTATTGTTTTGTTTTTTAAGCTAGGAAAGAAAACTTTCTTCTTCTCTTAAACTTTGGTAAGATTTCTGTTGGTTCCTGTTATCAACAAAATTGTTCTTATTTTCTCTTTTGGCTTATTTTTGTCCATCTCCCTTGGGGTTGCATTCGAATGTTCCAAGGGGGTGTTTTACCCCATTTGTCGGGTAAATCAGTGTTTTCAATGCAAGGTGATATGAATTGGTTAACAAAAGTGATATGAATTGGCGCGACCACTTGGCGATATATCGCCAAGCTTTTGATCGCCAAGTATTTGACGCCAATTGGCGAATTTTTTTTTTTTTTTTTTGATTTAGGTTCAATTTGGCGCTGTTGGCGATATTTTGCGAAAAATCCACTGAATGATGTTAAAATTGATGATATTTAGGAGATAAATCATTGTAAAACATTTTTTTGCATTGTTTCGTAGCAAACTAGGGATACAAATGTTTGAATTGTTATCTTGCTCACTCCAAGCACTATTTTAGCACTTAAGGCATCTACTAAGAAATTTACACGTAAAATTCTGTAGTGTGGGGTCCATATCAGATCTTTATATCACTTTGAAGGAATTATAGTTGAATAAAACTAAAATAGAGCATTTTTTTCTGCTATATCAATTATTTTACAAATGAACTTTTAATTTTATACCACGGGCAAAGCCGTGCGGGTACCGCTAGTTATACTATAAAACAACAGTTCATTTTTTACAGTGTATGGTTTGCATATGCATATGCATAATGCTTAAGCTTTAAACGACGACTCTCCATTCGAAATTTTGAAAAACTTGACTGATATTAACTTACATTTTTTACAGTGTTTATAAAATTATATTTCCTATAGATTGTGACTATGTGCAATAAGTTACCGCCCATAATCCAGGGCTGTGTTGGGATTTTTTTAAACCCACACCGTAATGTCTATTTGAAGAAAAAAAATCAAACTATTACGGTGTGAACATGCATTACACCGCCAACTCGGCTTTTCGATCCATGGACTGCAGTTTCGCGCTTATTGTGCGCTCATCAGCATGGAATACGTAAGTAGCCGAGTTGGAGGCAAAAATCCTCTTATAGAGCAAAGAGAGCGAAAAAAACTGGTTTTCGCTCTTTTTGCTCTATAAGAGGATTTTTGCCTCCAACTCGGCTACTTTCGTATTCTATGCTGATGAGCGCACAATAAGCGCGAAACTGCAGTCCATGGATCAAATTAGCCAAGTTGGCGATGTAATGCATGTTCCTGCCTTAGCCTTTGCTTACGGGCGGTTACTCACTGCTTTATTACTGTGTACTCAGTGTTGGAACAAACAAGAAATGAAAACAAAATTTAGCACTTTGACTGAAGGGGTGCAACATATTTGATAAACAACAGTATTTCATTACCTTGTAGGCTTTTAGAAACTAGTTTGCTTTATAACTTTAATGTTTGCTAAAAGTGTTTGCTCTGAGAATTGGTGAATTATGCAAGAAATAGTCTTTGAATCTTTTGTGTTAACAAACATCAGTGTGAGAATGACATTATCCAATTGGAAAAGCCTTCATTAATATTAGAATCATATTTAAAATACCATTCATAAATATCATTTTAAGTATCCTTATTATTTTATAGATAAAAGAGAAACGAAATTAACATTTTAATAAAAATCGGTTAAAATGCCAAACTCCATAATTAAACATTCGAAATCGAACAACCATGGAATCGATTCGATAAGCAGACGTCACGAGAGAACGAATTTTTCGAAAGACTAATCTGCTAAAGGAACATTTAATGCTCCCTCTATCATATGATAATGAGACTGAAACTAAGTTACAGTCACAGGCAGCTTTGGGAACATTAATGAAATGGAACATGCTTTGCTATCCATTCCTTTTGCCCCCAATCGTCATTCTTAGTGCATGGGTTTCGGCAGAGTTTTCGAATTATCGCTTCCAGAATCAATTAAAAAGAACATTTTAACGATATGTGAATGGCTTATTCCAATATTAAATTATGCAAGATTCTTCCGAGCTTTGCCCTTGTTTCAAGATTATTTCGTTTAAAGGTGGAAAAATAAGGAGATTAATAATTAGAATCAAACTTTTATAACCTTAGATTGAATTCAAATAATTCCCATTCATAATATTCATAATTTAGCGTTCTCTTTATTCTAGTACTTCCCCCCGTGAAGAGAATTATGAATATTTAAGATCCTTGAGATATTTGAGAAGCTCATATCGCTCTTAACTAAATTAAATTTCCTTAGTTGATGTATAAGAATTTAATATCCAAGCAGATTAGTTGATCAAGTAATGTTGTCTTTTTATATTTTTAATACGTTTAGCCAATCAGATTGTTTGACGTTTCAGCACTTTATCTTTCTATATGCACAATTTCTTGAATTCTTGTAAAGCTTGAGACTAAAAAATTTGATAATGGCAAGTGGCTAGTTAACCCAAAACAGTTAGTGGCCACTTTGGCATTGTTGGTGGCAACTTTGCACCAAGTTAAACAATTGTAATCCCACTTCTTTCTGCATACAGTAATATTACACTATGTACTTGCATTAACTAAATTACACATAAAAATTTTTTTAAAAGAAATTTATTATGAAAATTATTTATTTTAAAATCCAAATAATAAGAAATTATTCAAATAAAGCAAAAACTAAACGCACTTGCATACTTGAAGTTCAGAAAACATTTCATTTAATTTGCTAATTAATCATCGATTTGGTCATCTTTGACTATTTTTCCAACAAAGTTTCATTGCATTTTCTAGAATGAAATTATGTATTTAGATGTTTTGTATAGCAGATGGGTCGATTTTCTCTGCAAGTTAACGTTGGCCGCCTGTGACGATGCTAATGGGGCCATTTTCTTTTCATAATCAGCACGATGCATCGGAAGTTTCTATTTTTGTTCAGAAAAAAACTAAATCGGGAGTTTGGCGACCAATACAATATCTTAAAGTCGCCGCCGGCAAGTGGGGACCGCTAGTCTTGACTTTTCAATTCTTGCAATACTTCTTAATATATAGGAGTCATAATTAACGAAAAAAATGGTTTAACACTCCATCCTCTAAATGCTAGCGGCACTAAAAAATAATCAGCACCTATTCCAATTGAGAATACCCTGTTTTACCCCGACATTACTTCTACGGACACATCAGATGAGCTCAATAAAAACATCATTCTATTGTGCCATTAATCTTAAAGATAAACATCTAGTCAGAAGCTGTTGCCATCAATGTTTACCAATACACCAATTTTGTTGCAAATCTATTTTTGTGAGAAAACTTACTCTGAACTGGAATTCCTCCTTTCAAAAGCGATTTTCTCTGAAAACTAATCAGCATCAATTAATAGAAATATGTATTAAAATATCTACCAAGTTTTTCAAGTTTTCATGAGCTACATGTTTCGAGTTAGATGAACAAAACAGTTTTTAAATACTCTTTAGTATAAAAAATAATAATTTTCTGGCCAGCTTTATACTCATGTTCACCCTCACAGTCAGATTAGATAAAAGTATAATATAACAAGAAGTTCACTATATGACAAAACATTCTCACATTTCAGGTACGCATATTGATAGTTTAGCATTGGTTCAATATTCTCTCAGTTGGTTAAGATTGTATGTTATTTTCAAGAGATTTTATTTAGCGTATAAAACTGATTTCTAAAAACGAAAATGTGTTTCTTTTATGCTTAAAAAGACTAGTTAATGAAATTTATGCGAAATTCATTATCTGAAAAGTTGTTAAAGCGACAGTGGACACAAAAAAAAGTTTTTTTTTTTTTTTTCAATTACAGACCTATATTTCTAAAACTTTGTGTGCTTGTATATTTACTACATCTAAAAGCATAAATAAAATTTCAGCTGAAAAATTCATACAAATTTTCATTCTCAGCCATCTTTTATAAACTATCTCATAAAACATTACATGCATGAATTTATGCAATCATGTCTAACAATTGAAAATTAAGTCTAAATTCAAAGTTTGAAAAAAAAATTGTGACGCATGGAGCATTTTGTAATTTTGTTAAAAAAATTTAAATTTTAAATTTCAAAAAAAAGTATCAATTGTCTTTACACCATTTTTTTTATGTTTTTAGATGTAGTAAATATACAAGCGCACAAAGTTTTAGAAATAGAAATCAATAATTGAAAGAAAAAAAACATTTTTGTGTCCACTATAGCCTTAGCATTATGTTTCAGTTAATGTCAACCATTTATAAAAATTCTATTGAAAACATTTTAAAGTAAGCAAATGTTTAATTATAATATTGAATCGCAGAATTATACGAAAGACATATTAGTGTGAACGGCAATACGAAAACAACATTTACCAAACTGACGTTACTGATTCTACGTATTGTAATTAACACATCTTTTTGACTCAGTACATTTTTTTATTCTATCATTAAAAGGCTGGGGAATGTGGGGCAGGTAAAAAATAGTTAAGATTACTTACTGTTTCAAAATGAGCAAATTGAAAAAAATTTCTGAAATTTATTGTACATACAGCAGGAATAATTTATTTCGTGCTGCAACGTGCGCTGAAATGTCATTTTTCATTTTTGGCAGTTATTTTGTATTGGCGTATTCAACTAAACTGTATATTTGAAATTAGCATCGTTCTACGTTGTTTGATCGGGCTCAAAATGATTCTTATTATTCTTCCCCTGATTGTTATCTTGCCTATCACCCCTATTTTGTTAAGATCAAGAAGACCTGACTCATGCGTAAATACACGGAAGGTTTTACCCAAGACGATTAGACAGTACATTTTTAGCATTTTCTCACCTATCTTTCGCTTCATACTTTCAACAACAGTTTGCTGTTTTAGAGCCCACGGACGCTTCCGATCCATAAAACCAACTATTATTAGCCAATCAATCAGTTTCTCGAATTAGAGCAAAACAAGAACTCAATCTGGCTGCTCGATAACCAATATTTAATGACTGCTTCATTTCCTCATTTCTCAAAGCATAAGCCTTGATCTTCGAGCCGTATGCATTAGCTCTGAGATGAGAGATGGCAATTCATCTATTATTTATGAAAATGAATTCGAGCTAAAAGATCAAAACATCTTGTGCCTGCTCCTTAGTTTCAGAAGAAAAAAAGAGGGATTTGTGAGGACTTAAGAGAAAAAAAATAGAAGAAAGAAAATTTTTGAGTGTGTTCAATAAATTGAGACAAAATCAAATGAAAAGATTATTAATTTTGCTTTTCCGTATAGATTTTTTTCCAGGTAAGTACATTAGTGATGCAAAAATATATAAACGGGGAAAAGTCGATTTTTGTAATGAAAACTTCATGACTTCCGTTATTAATCAATGCAACATTAAACATTGATTATTCTGTGCAAATTCACTAGGGTTACTGAATTGATGTCAATAAGGAAGGTGATTTAAGTTGCTACCCATGGAATTTACCTTCGAGAAAAAGTTAAGGGATAGTTTGAAATAAAAATTATGTTTTCCAAGATCTAAACAATTTTTAAGACTATAAAGGGGGACATTGTGTGTTTATTTGTTTGTCTAATTTTTTTTTCAACTGAAAACAAAACATTAAACAGAAAAAAATACAATCAAATTGAATCGATGTTTAAAAAATAGGTCTTTCACAAACAGACAGTATTTTTCGCAAATGAGCTGTTCAATTTAACGCTTTCAGTTTTTCAAAACTCGAGCAATTTATAGGATTTTTTTTTTAATTAAATATTTTAGTCATAGAAAAAATACTAGATCAGAATACTTGGCTGAGTTTCTTAGATTAGCTTTTTGAAATACATTTTTAATTAATTTACTTAATAACATTACTTTAACATTAATGGCCTTAACGCACTCTATATTCAGACAACATTTGCCTAATTTGTTATTAGAACAACAGGCTTTGCGCATGCGCAGCGTATTACTTTTATTAGGGCCGCCTCTGATGTCAATATTCGCCAAAAGAGAAAAGTACCGCCAATATCTGCAAAATAGCGAAGCTTTATTTCTGTACCTCAGAACCAGGTTAACGTAAGTCATTTTCGTCATTTTTCAGTAGAGGGGAAAAACGATGTTTTCGACAACCGTTTTTCCCCTTTACCGAAAAATGACGAAAATGGACTTACGTTAGTCTGGTTCTGAGGTACAGATTTTAGTTAGTCATTTGGAGACTTTCTTAAAATTCACCACTTGCGGAGAGTAATAACCTCAAAAAAGAAACTTGTCAAGCACTGATTTTTTTAAATATATTTGGCCAATGGCGAGTGCTTTTTCTCTGTTATTATGTTTTTAATTTTTAAGTTAGTGGCAAACGGACCTTTAACTTCCATTACTAAACTAATTGGCAGCAAAAGGTTGCTAAATCTGGAAGCATAGATATTATTTCGAAGAGGATTATTACCCTTCTATTGCAGTAAACCAAATTAATGCACATGCGCCGAAACTGCTGTGCGGGTTGTTATTCTGACAAATGTTATCTGGATATACACAGCTTTATTTTTTTCCAAATATATTTTAAATAGCTTAGATTTTGCAATATATATTTTTTTAACGAATGAAACATTTAACTTATTAAGACTAACTTGTTATATACTAGATGGGTTTATTATTTTCGAAACGGGCTACCCGAAACTCATTTTAAAATTTCCGCTCTGAATACGGTCCTTAATTTTTTATTTAATACTCTATGATATCGTCATATTTTCCTGGACGATTTTTCCTTCCTGCGAATCAGCTGTGGTATAAATTCTGGTATGAGAGTTCAATTCATATTTCCTTATAACATTGGTCGTGGTCTTCCTATAAATGCTCTAATTCTCTCTCCTATTTAAAAGAAAATAATTCTTTAACCAATTAAATACTTTTTTTCCTAAATGTATTTTAAATAGTCAATTTGTGGTTTTTTTTTTGAATAGGTAAATAAAAAAGTATTTAAAATGTTAAAAAAAATACTGAAAAATATTATTCGAGATACTTAAAATATATTTAAAAATAAAATAACTAGTTTAATAACAATTTTATTTTTCAAATATACTTTAAATGTGGCTTAAATAGTAACTTCTTTCAATATATTTTTTTTAAAAATGAAATATTTTACTTGTGAAGGCAAATGTGTTGTGTACTGGACGGGTTTATCAATCTTCAAAACAGCTACTCGAAACACATTTCAAAATTTCTGGTCTGAATACGTGGTCCCAGAATTTTCATTTCACTCTCTATCGAATATCGTCGTATTACCCTGGACAATTTTTCCTCCTTGCGAACCATCTATAGTATAGGGCTCAATTCATATCCTCCAATTAAATTAAATTAAATTAAATTCTATTTTAATCAAGCCAATACAAACCATAAACAAAAAATAGACGTAACATAAGACGAATACAACAATATATAGAGCACAAATACAGGGGTCGAAGTTGTCCTATATGTCCTATATTTCCTATATTTTCCAAAAAACCATTAAAAACGTCCTATATTTCCTATATTTTTGCAAAAGTCCTATATTTCCTATATTTTTGCAAATGTCCGCTTTTTCCTTTTAAATATTTGTCAAAAATAACCATAAACAAACTTTCTGACATCTGGTTTTTCGTTTGAAATTAGTACTACCGAATTTCAGTGAGAAAATGTAACTGACTAAATCTTGCGATAGGCATCTTCGCTCATTGGCCACAGTAATATGACGTCATTGTAGTGGGTGGAGTTTTAAATGCTACTTCAGTCAGAAGTAGGTTTTAGATTTTGGCTTTGGCAACAGCAGCTGTTAGTTGTGTTTGTGTTTTTCCTGATGGTTTTGGTTTATGATTTGATGTTCGGTCTGATCCGAACGTTTTGATTTTTTTAAAGTGTTCCAGTCTAACATATTGCCCCAAGTGATTGCAGAAAACTCTATTGACAAACTGACAGATGAGTGGCTTCTCTACGTAAATGATACTGAAATCCCTGAGAGCTGGGGTTTTAATGGCACTTGGCTGCCAATTGATTATTATTGGAAAAATGTTCTTGCAATGGAAAATAGTGATCATCTTCCGAAGTACAAGTATTTGGGAGTTTTGGTCAAAGCAGTTTTAACCTTTTCTCACGGTCAGGCCTCGGTGGAAAGAGGTTTTTCAATAAATAAGAGAATGCTCACTTCTGAAAGATCTTCTTTAAGCCTTGATGTTATAAGAGGATTGAGGATAATAAAAGACGCTATAAATGGTACAGCAGTACATACTTGCATTACAAAAGAAATGCTTCAGTTTTATAAAGATGCATATTCAAAATACAAAATGCAAAAAAAAAAAGAAAAATCTGAAAAAGATGCTAAAAAGCATCGGGAAATAAAAAATGTACCAGCACCTTCAAAAAAAGATAAAATAACAGAAGTGAAGGAAAATATAGATTCTGCTCAATCAATGATTGATGATGGTAATAAAAGACTGAAAGATGGACTTAAACGTAAATGTATGCGAGAAATAGAAGCTGCACAAGCCCTTATTGATGCAGGAAATAAAAAACTCAAACTTGCAAAAGATGGAATGGAATAAAAGAATTAGCATAAAGCTGTCCACTGATTTGTAAATAGTCTATTGTAGATATTTTTTACTAAATAAATTAGTACTGTATGTATGCCAAACTATATATTTTTTGAAATTTTCTTTTCAGAAGAAGGAACTCATTTTAAAAA